>OY821756.1:9483867-9579402 GCA_963682095.1 Potentilla sterilis | reverse complement strand
ACGCACACATATTTTAAGGAAATTAGAGACTTATATTGAAACCCACAAAAAAAAAAATTTGCGTTTCTCGCAAATAAAACTCTTTTTTTTTTTTGTCCCGATTCATATAATTTTCTGCGTCCGCCACTGATAAAAAAAATATACAAATAAATCCATTCAGTATGGTGGTTCTGCAGGGCATCTAACACTTTCTGGAGGGTTTTGGTAGATTGGAGGGATAACTGTTGTGAAAATGGTATTTCTCTTGATACATAATATCATTTACTTGGTTGTTATTTACTTATTCCTATGGAGATATGATGATATATGTAAAACACTTCTACATGCATGTTTGCGGACAGTTAACCTGACCGGAGAATGTATAGCATAAATAGAGCATTGTAAAACATGAATACTTGCATACAAATTGCAATAATTGCCCTGGAAAAATTCCTTGCCTGGTGAAGTATATAAAATAGTTTAGATCTTTGTTATTGGGGATTGAGACTATCGGGTCAACTTGGTGAAGTCTTTGGTATTCAATATTATTACTTGAAACTTGAAAGCAATGGCTGGGATAGTTTTCCATATAACTAATGTACTACAGCATCATTGAAATGGGACTTGTTTGATTTGCAGGCTTTCCCAAACACCAGATGAGAAGTAGTTGAACTGGTGGTGCCATGTCCCAAGTTCAATTTGTTTTTTAGAATTGTCCTCCAAACCTACAACATTATTTGGCCAACTCTGTTTTCCATAGAGAAATCATTGTAATAGTGGAAGCTGTTGCATGGAAAATCTCTAGACAGATTGCAGTGTACAGGTAGACTCTTCTGACCCTTCTTTTGTCCAGATAGAACTGAATATGTAAACCAACCCTTCATATCGTAGCTCTATGAACTGAATATGTAATTGAGATATTTGGCTCAGAATCAAAGATATGGGATGGGAAAAAAAAAAGATCTAACAAGATGAAGCCAGTCTTGAATTGAACATTTGTTGAGGTATATATGTAGTCCAAGCAGTTTGTTCAAGGTTTTCCAGTTTTGAAATAAATCTCGATTATGTGTGTTGAATTGTACTTTCAAATTGTAGTCTCAGATGGTGTCACTGCCAGCCAAACTGAGATGTTCCGCTAGAGTTGGGATGCCGTTGTTCTTGACTGGGCACAAATTTGCAGACAAGCCTCTGCTCGATGATCTTTTACTTGGCTTTTTTACATTTTTAATTTTTTACAGCTAAACCATAATAGTGTAATTGACCAATTCTTTCGATCATAGCGAAACCACTAGCAAACAACCGTGACGTAGCCTTAAACTCTACTTGAGTTTTTGGTGAACACGTAAATCTCATGTGTTATTATGCGCGATTGACTTCCACATGCAGTTTATATTTCTGCAAACCACCATTCTTTAATTAACATAAGCTTAGTGATTCTCATTGGCATAATGATCACAAATTAGTTAATTTTCTGCTCACTTTTGCTGCCGAAGGAATACTGACCAAGGTGACTAAGCTTGCTGCAGAAGAATTCACTCTCTTATTGGGTTTCAAAGGAGACCTAGCACAGCTACGGGGATCCTTCCTCAAGATTCAAGCCATGCTTCGAGATGTCGACCAGTCACAAAAAAACGGGGAGGCTGTGAAATCGTGGGTGAAGGATCTGGAAGACATAGCTCAAGAAGCGGATGATGTCCTGGATGAAATTGGGTATGAAGTTCTCCGACGCAAAGTAGAACTCCAAGACCAGATGAAGAAAAAGGTGAAAAGTTTCTTCTCCCGTTCTAATCCCACTGCATTTCGCTTCAAAATGGAGCACAAAATCAAGAAAATTAACAATTCTTTGGAGAAGTTGTTCAAACAGGCAGCTGGCCCTATTGGGTTAGTTGCTAGAACATTAGCAACTGCAACCCCTCAAGATGTTGAAGTCCTTGACAGGGAAACCGTCTCCAGCTTTGATAGCGATGAGAAGCTCATCATTGGAAGGAAGAAGGATGTGTCAAATATAGTCAATACCTTGATCAAGTCAGACTACACCGAAGAAAATGATCTTCCGGTTCTGGCTATTGTGGGCATGCCAGGTCTAGGTAAGACAACTCTGGCTAAATCTATATATCATGAAGCTGAGATTCAAAAACACTTCCATGAAAGAATATGGGTGTGTGTGTCCACTCCTTTCGAAGTCAAGACGGTCTTGAGGGGAATTTTGGAATCTCTGGAACCGGAGAAAGCCGCAATTCAAAGCAAGGATGCGATTTGTAAATACATTCGAGAAAAGCTGGAAAAGAAGAGATATCTTCTAGTGCTCGATGATGTTTGGAACGAAGATCCTGAAAAATGGAAAGAGTTGAGAAGTTGTTTGTTAACGGTTAAAGATACTGGAGGAAGTAGCATCATTGTCACTACTCGTAGTGATAGAGTTGCAAAAGTCATGGAAACGCTTACTAGGTGTGATTTAAAAAGACTGTTAGATGATGAATGCTGGCTCGTAATCAAGGATAAAGCAGTTTCGGCTGGGATGTCCAAAGAGCAAGAGACAGCCGGGAAAGAGATTGCTAAAAAGTGTGGAGGTGTACCATTAGTGGCAAAGGTATGTTAATTATTTTTTATTTACAGTATCCTCTATTGTTGAGATAATTATTAAAGAGGCTTTGATTATAGGTTTATTTTTTATTCTATATTTATTTGTGTGTATATATATATTAAAACCTTCATAAAATAAATTTTCAATAAATTAATAATTGTGATTAAAAATAATTTTCTTTAGTCCCATATTGGAAACAATGTATATTACTAGCAATCTTGCTAAATGCATAGATAATAATTTTTCCTCACTCCTTTTAAGTCTTAGTGAATATATAAAGTAATAATTAATAAAATAAATATTTAAAAATATCACAAAAATACTAATAATTGATGACATTGTTGTAGGAAAATGGGAATTGGTCTACTCATTTCATTGATAATTCCCTTTATATAGGGTGAGTATTACAACGGTAATAGGAAATACATTAATGACAATAATGACTACATAATTATCTATCGTCAGTTACATTGACGAAGACACATAATACGTTTTTCCTTCAACACTCCCCCTTGTGCCGAGTCAGAGATAGAATGGTGCATGTGGTGTTGCCTCATTAAAAACCTTGCCAAGTAACAAAAACCCAATGGGAGAAAATAAAACTTTGGTCGAAGGACAAAAAGAGCGCAACGCACCTATTACATTTGAAAGCAACATGTATGTGCTAGACTCCCCCTGATGTCTGCACCTCCCCCTGATTTTTACATTAATCATGGGATTCTCCCTGATTCTTTCATTTGATCAAGGGAGCTTCAGTAACATTAGCATAGTTATGCATTTTCACATGTTTTTCCAAATATGACTTTGAGCAATGATTTAGTAACTAAATCTTGCCACATCGTCCTCAGATCCAACTTGATTTACTTTGATCTTGAGGATAAGGTTGTTCATGAACTGAATACATAGGTTCATATTGAACATCAGGTTCACTCGTGGTATGACCTTCATATAACAAAATAGTCATAACTTCGTCTAGAGTATGAGTGAACCATTAAGGGATTTGAAATTGATCTGTGACAACAGATTTTCTTATTTCACCTTTAATGCGTTTTTCTTTACGCATAGTTAGCTATTGTTGACAGTAGCCAGAGAGGCTACACCAGGGCCCACAGACCCGCAGCAAGCGCACCAGAGCCCGGACCACGACCCAGGATCGGACCACCAGCACCAGGCCTCGGGCCCCAGCGGTCTATCCTGCCTCCAGGGATCCTGGGACCAGGGGCGCCCGCCTGCCAAAGAGGGCACCAGAATATCCAAACAGAAGGGAACCAGTCCCACATCGAAGGGTAAGGCCAGCCCTCACCCTCGACCACCTATATATGGGCCTCAACTACCACCATAAATAGGTAACTTGTCTCCCTCCCTGCTTACATACGTGCCCAAGTTATATATATTCCAACTATACTAACTTAAGCATCGGAGAGGTGAAGGCCGGCCCGCCCGGTATTCCCCTTAGTAAGCAGGATTGCAGGAGATCGAGTCGGATTCATCAAGTATCTACCAAGACCCCCGGGTTTAGGCAGAAACAATTGGCGCCGTCTGTGGGAACTCGTTCAAAAAGTCAGTGTCGCTGTGCCGGAAAGCAGGGCCCTGGGGACCCTTTAAAGAGATTGCTAAAACCACAGTCCGGAAGCCATGGAAAGAAGAAAGATAGAGACAAACACGGAAGGATCGAAAGGACGAATTCAGTTCCCCGGCCGGGCCCCACACGCAGGGGCCGCGGTCGGTGCGAGGTTCGTTCTTTCCCCCGACCGCAAAGGAAGTCCGGAAGCGCGAATTCAGTTCCCCGGCCCGGCCCGTAATATAAAGGCCGAGGTCGGTGCGAGGTTCGCACTTCCTCTTATTCAGAACAAGGCTCACGATCGTCAAGTCTCAGAGAATCCCGACCCAGTGGGAGCGGGGGAAATAAGAAAGATGAAGGCAGAAATTGAGCGATTACGAAAGGAGGGCGATCAGGATCGGTTAAAAGCAGAGGCCCGAAGTCGGGAACTGAAGGCGGTAACCACCGCCCTGTTAGCGACCCTGGAGCGAGAAGGCCAGCTGGGTACTCCTCGGGCGGCCTCGCACACGGCGAGCAAGGCTAGCGAATTCCCGCATCTCGAGATAGGGCTGCCTACGGGCAGGAGGAAGACCGTCCATATGCCCATACCCCTCTTCTCAGAGGCTCTGAAAGATTCCGGCCCAGTCAAGCTCCCGTACCGCGCAGATCAGGCCTCAGATGAGCGGGATAGCTCCACCGCGCGGACGATCGAGGCACTTTCCGCTTCGGTATCGGACATAAAAAGCCGCATGGAGACCAGCGAGCGGAAGGCGGGACGACCGCAGGACGGCGCGCGGTTTACCGAGCGCACTGGACCCTTCCCACGCCGGATCCGGGAAACGGGGGGATCTGGCGACCAAAGGCCTCTGAAGTTAACATACTCGGGAACAAGCTGCCCGTACCGGCACTTGGATAGCTTCAGGTCGAAGACAAGCGCTAGGGCCTATTCGGATGCCGTGAGCTGCAACATGTTCCGAGAAACGCTCGTAGGGGAGGCACTGGGTTGGTTCTACGAGCTACCGATGGACTCGGTCGAAACTTTCGCACAGCTGGCCGATAGGTTTGTCGGCCGGTTCGTCCTTAAAGCCACGACAGCCCAGCCATCGACGGTCCTCTTCGATTGCATGCAGGCTAGCCACGAACCATTACGCGCCTTCGTTAACCGGTGGCAGGTCGCCACGTCCGGGGTAAGAAACTTGGATAAGAGGATTGCGGGGATGGCCTTCAAGCAAGGATTAAGAGCTGGGGAACTTTCATACGACTTACAAGCGCAGGGGCCGCTGGCGTACGACGAGCTGATGACCGTGGCCGTTAGGCATGCTCAGACAGAACAAGAGACATATGGGAACAAGGCGCCCAAGCGGATCTCAGATGGCATACCGCCATCCACTCACGGAGGCAAAGCCGGGCGGCTACATATCAGCCGGGTACCTGTAGCCGCCAGGGGGATAGAAGCGCGAAAGGAGTGGCAACCCCGGCGAAGCAGCGACAATGATCCCCGACCAGGAAGAGGACCACCTTTTGGGCACCCAGCTCGGATCCAGGTAGCTGTGTCAGCAGAGCGGACACCACGGGCCCCGGTTCCATCGCCAGCAAGAAGACCCTATGAACCGGACCTTCGGATTCCAGATCGGAAACCGCAGAAGACGGTCGTACAAGACCAAGCCCGCCCCGACAGCCCCAGGGCGGACCGACCGCGAGCTCGGCCGATAGGGACCATATGCACGCGAACCCCCGGGTGGATCGAGGTACACGGGAGCATCAACATGATCCACGGTGGGGACCATATCGGTCAGCTCACCCGGAGCTCAAAAAAGCGGTGCCTAAGATCAATCCGGGGGAGGGAGATTTACGCCTTCAGAGAACGAAGCGTCCAAGCCGCTAAAACCGGATGGAGTTCGGTCACCTTCTATGAGGATGAAGAGCCGGAGGATGTGATCCAACCGCACACCGACCCCTTCCTTATCACGGTCCAAATAGACCACTGGATAACCAGTCGTATGCTGATCGATACCGGAGCCTCTGTCAACGTAATGTTCCGAGACGCGTACCGAGGATTGCAAAGAGGGAGGAACAAGTTATCCCAGGATAACGAGCCGCTGATAAGCTTCTCCGGTGAGGTAGTCCAGCCTCTAGGATCCGATTACCTACCAATCATTTTCGGCAAGGGAGACAGAACGAAAACAGAGCATTTGGAATTCATCATCGTCGACTGCCTGTCGTCGTACAATGGTATAATCGGTCGGCCAGGGTTATGGAGGCTCAAAACGTTCATTGCCGGCCACATGCTGATGTTGAAAATGCCTTCACCAGCCGGAGTTATAACTATACGCGGGGACCAGAGAATCGCCCGTAAATACTACGCAGAAGCCCTGACCCACGGGAGGAAGCGGGCCGAGGTCTTTACAACCGCTCAGCAAGTACCAGCGCCGGATCTGAGTCTTGACCCCCGTGATGACATCGCTCCAGGTAGAGTTAGGCGGTTCACATTCACCGAGAAACCAGAGCGACCTTCGGCCGTGGAGGAAACCGAAGTCGTCTGTATTTCCAAGGACCACCCGGACCGAAGCATAGTGATAGGGACACAACTCGACCCGGTCGTCAGGGAAGAACTCATCGCCTTTCTCCGGGCCCACAGTTCGGTTTTCGCATGGTCCTACGAAGACATGCCGGGCATATCCCCAGAGATAGCCGTTCACCGGCTAAACTCATTACCCAGCGTCCCCCCGACGAGGCAAAAGAGGAGGTCTTTCAGCCCGGCAAAGTATGAGGCGATTAGAGAAGAAGTGCAGAAACTCATGGGCATAGGTTTCATCCGGGAAGTCCAGTACCCGCGCTGGCTCGCCAACGTGGTCATGGTACCGAAGAAGGCAGCCGGTCAGTGGCGTATGTGCGTGGACTTCACTAATCTAAACCGGGCATGCCCAAAGGACAGCTTCCCGCTCCCTCGGATTGATCAGCTCATTGACTCCACATCCGGCTTCAAGCTGCTCAGCTTCATGGACGCCTACGCCGGGTACAACCAGATACGGATGCACCCGGATGATGAAGAACACACGTCATTCACAACCGACCGAGGCACCTACTGCTATAAGAGGATGCCGTACGGTCTAAAAAACGCCGGCGCCACCTACCAACGGATGGTGAACCAAATGCTGGAACAAGAGATGGGCAAAACCGTGGAAGTTTACGTTGATGACATGTTGGTCAAAAGCTTAACTGCGGGGGCCCACGTCCGGGATTTGGCCGTGGTCATCGGTAAAATGCTCAAATTCGGAATGCGCTTGAACCCGAAGAAGTGTCTTTTCGGGATTTCAGAGGGTCTTTTTCTAGGGCACATCATCAGCCAGCGAGGGATAGAAGCCAACCCGCTGAAGGTCCAGGCAATCCTTGATATGGAAACACCAGGAGAGAGAAACCAGGTCCAGATCTTGACCGGCCGGTTGGCCGCCCTGGCCAGATTCATCTCCCGTTTAACCGATAAGTGCGTCCCGTTCTTTAAACTGCTCAAGGCACAGCAAACCAAGAAGATACTCTGGGCTGCGGAGCATGAGGCAGCGTTCCAGTCCATCAAAGCATACCTGGCTGCAGTTCCTCTCCTATCCAAACCACTGCCGGGAGAAATGTTGTACCTTTACATAGCCGCATCCGCAGCCGCCGTCTCCGCCGCCCTCGTCAGAAAGGAGGGCACGCTCGAACTTCCGGTATACTACGCGGGAAAGGGACTTACAGGAGCCGAGGGCCGGTACCCCGATATAGAGAGATTGGCTCTAGCCTTGATTGTTAGCGCCAGGAAGCTCCGGCACTATTTCCAGGCTCATTCCATCACCTTATATACCAACCACCCCCTGCGGCAGATCCTGCAAAAGCCAGACACCAGCGGGAGGCTCGTGCGATGGGCAGTCGAATTAGGTGAGTTCGACATCACCTATGCCCCACGAACAGCCATCAAGGGACAGGCTGCTGCGGACTTCATATGTGAGCTCACCCCAATGGCGGTAGAAGACCATCCCGCCCCGCTCGAGGACGCAGGGGCAGAACAAACCGCCACGATCGAACCAGACCTGCCAACCGGCTGGAAACTTTACGTGGACGGCTCCGTAACCGCCAAACGGAGTGGGGCCGGGGTCCTGATAATCTCGCCCGACGGCCAATCGTACGAGTATGCACTACGGTTCCTTTTTACCACCTCCAATAACGCTGCCGAGTACGAGGCCCTCATAGCCGGTATGCAACTGGCCAAGGAGCTAGGAATCTCATCCATGGACATATACAGCGACTCTAGCTTGGTAGTCAACCAGATGAACGGGGTGTTCGAGGTTAAAGATCCTCAGCTATCCTCCTACCAGGCTTTGGCCAAAACACTGATCGGGTTCTTCCGCGGCACCAAGATCCAACATATTCCCCGGGATGCAAATAGGCATGCAGACGCCCTTGCGAGGCTAGCAACCGGAAACTACCCCCCAGAGTACCGGAGAGCTAAAATCGAGACCCTCCAAAAGCCAAGTATAAGCAAGACCATCTCCGAAATATTCGCGGTAGAGCAGGTACCACCAAGCTGGATGGACCCAATAGTCAAGTATCTGACCGATAAAACCAGCCCCCAGGATGCGGTGGAAGCCAGGAGGCTGCACCTCCGGTGTGCCCGGTATGGCCTCATTAACGGCCAATTATACCGAAGGGGCCACAGCTTCCCCCAGCTGAGGTGTGTGACTAAGGAGGCAGGAGAAGCGATCATGCGAGAGATCCACGAAGGGGTATGCGGTAATCACTCCGGCGCAAGGTCATTATCCCACAAATCACTCCGAGCGGGATATTTCTGGCCCGATATGGCGGCAGCATCCAGGAAAATATCACGCGGCTGCCACAAATGCCACATGTACGCCTCGGTACCTCATGCCCCGGCAGTCGCATTATCAATCCTGTTGGCACCTTGGCCTTTCGCACAATGGGGATTAGACATCATCGGCCCTTTCCCCGTGGCAGTAGGGCAATACAAGTACGCCATTGTGGCAGTGGATTACCAAACTAAATGGGTCGAGGCAGAACCGTTGATAAAAATCACTGAGGAACGGGTTAAGAAATTCCTGTGGAAAAACATCTACTGCAGGTTTGGGGTGCCGCAGACTATTATCACGGATAATGGGACGCAATTCAACAACACAGATCTCATCCAGTACACAGCCTCCCTGGGGACCCGGATGCTATTTGCCTCGGTAGCACACCCGCAGACTAACGGCCAGGCAGAAGCGGTCAATAAGATTATCAAAACTCTTCTTAAAAAGAAGCTGGATGCCAAAAAGGGATGCTGGGCCGAGGAACTCCCCGCGGTATTATGGGCCATCCGGACAACAGCAGCAGAGGCAACAGGAGAGACCCCGTTCTGCTTGGCATTCGGGAGTGAAGCAGTGCTCCCTGTGGAGACTGAGATACCCAGCGGCAGGGTCGAGAATTACGACGCCGACACAAACGCCGACGGCTTACTACTCAACCTGGACCTCATCGAGGAACGGCGCGACCGAGCGCACCTGCGAAACCAAACCTACAAGCAGCGGGTCGCCCGGTACTACGATAGAAGGGTCCGGGAAAGAAAGCTGCAAGTCGGCGACTGGGTCATGAGGAAGGTCCAGAAAAAGCCATTGGCCTTGCAGCCAACATGGGAGGGACCCTACCAGATCACCGCGGCCGTAGGCCCGGCAACATTCCACATCATAGACGCAACGGGCATCTATTCTACCAGGCCGTGGAATATCGAACACCTACGCTTTTATCCTAAATAGTAGCAACCGTAAAGGAACGAAAGTGTAATTGGCAAAGCATTGCAATGTGCAGTTATGACATTAAAGAGACTACACCAAATACAGGATATATGTACAGAACACACCCCTAGCTAGCACTCCCGGAACCCACAACCCCCGACCCGCCACCTTTTAGCTCCCGCTCCTGCTCCCTCATCACGATCAGGGCTATGTCAGCCTCCATCCGCTCGGCGTCGAGCCACCCTTTCTCCCGCCACTCCAGATAGGCGTCACTTATACCCTCCGTACGAGCCTTTTCCAGCATCTCCTCAAAATCTGGCGACTCCCGAAACTCGTCAACGGCCTTATCGGCCACTCCAGCAAGTTCGGATTCCACCAGCCTCTCCCGTCCCCGAACGACCGCCGTCATTTGGGCCTGCAGCTCCAAAACCTTTGCCTCCAACTCAACAATCCTCCCATCACGGGCGGCAAGCAGTCGGCTGGCTTCCTCTCTCTCCCGCACGAGTTCCGCGCTCAGCCGGCCGCCTTCCTCCCTTTCCTTCACAAGCTCGGCTTCCGCCACACCCACCTTAACATCCAGCTCTTCCACCCGCTTCTCCAGGGTAGCGGCAGCCTCCATTCTGGGGCCGGCGACATAAAACCTCTGAGCCAGCTGCCAAAAAAAGAAAGCAAAAGGAGCATCAGCTCATGTCACATCACGGAAAAGGACTCACAGAAACACATTTACCTGTAGAGCCAGTCCCACGGGCTCCGTCATACTCTCACCCGGATTTTCAGTCCAGGACCCCTCCCGGTCGAGCCCCAAGGTTTCGATTATACCAGCCACAAGCCTGCTAAATCCACCACCAGAGCTACGAACGGATTCCGGTCCCTGAGTCCTGCGACCACCCGCCTCCACAGTCGGGACTATGGCTCGCCCCGTCGGCCCAGCTGAGCTTGACGCCCCCGCATCAAATACCCTCGCTCTCTTTGCCGGACTTTCACTGTAGCTGCTTCGACGGCTCTCGGGCAAAACCACCGATTCCCTCTCCCGCGAGGTACGCACTGCCATTTGCCGCGCCACAGGGTCTGGCCCCGGGAGGCCCTCCGCCCGCACTTCCCGAATACGGAGTGGAGAATTGTTCTCACCGCCCGGCCGCCTCCCATAATGCGCGTCCGAGAACACTAGCGGCACCGGCCTTGCATGCTCCGTACGCTTCTGGGTAGCCACGTCAAGAACGACTTTCGCGGCCTCCTCCCCTATCTCCATCAACCGCGCTGCTATCAGCTCCTCATCCTGCTCGATAGTCTCCTCAACTTTAAGCGCGGGCCGAGGACCGTTGGTAGGTTTTCTCCCCATCCCCAGCACCTCCAGCACATTCCACCGAGTGAAATTATAGGTGCTCCGGCTATCATGGTCCCAGCCATAAAAACGGAATAACCGTTGCTTCTCCAGGTCCTCCAATTCATAGGTCTGGTCCCCGATCGGTTGATATGCCCCGGGCACTTGATAACCCCTCCAGGTCCGCTGCCACTTACCACCGGCCAGCACCACCGACCTCCTCCAGCCATCCAAAACCGTCGCCGGCAGATGTGTAATGGCAGCACCATGCTCCCGCGTGGCAAAATTCACGCAACCACGGCACTGGCCCTTTCTGCAGTAAGAAATCCGGTACAGCGCCCGAAATTCATTAACTGTGGGCCAGTCCATATAACTCAAACAGAACAGGCACCCAAGCCCAAGCAACTGCCTCCACTGATTGCTCGGAAGCTGGGCTGGGGAAAGATTCAGGGAGCTCAGCATGTACTGGACAAATCCCGGCAACGGCAGCGATAGACCGTTGCGGAACTGGTCATCAAAAACGGCGACCCAGCCCGGCTCCGGATTACAGGCCAGCTCGCCAGGATGCAAGCCTCGAAGTTTAACGGAAGAGTTGATATCCCACCTCGACCGAAACTCCCTAATCTCCCTCTCGTCCATACTTCTGACTGCTTCGTCGCAGACAACCGTCCCATCACCATCCCGCAGCTCGTGCCTCCTAGGCCCACGAACGCCACTGCCATAATGCGCAGACCTCCCAGACGCCATTAAACCTCAAAACAAAAGTTCAGTTCTGCCGAAAGATGGAAGAGGAGAGCAGAAAGCGAAGTGCGGCAGGAAGAAAGCAGATGAGACGATAAATAGGGCAACAACAAAGGTCAGGCAACCCCAGCCGTCGATCCCCTCCATCTCAGTCCGCCCCCTGCCGACACGTGTCCACGGCATCAATAAAGGACCCCATGCCATCATAACTGATGGAACTGATGGGCTCCCCCTTCATTGCATGTCAGCCACATACCCCACCCACAAACAACAGTTAGTAAGCAAGGAGCACGCAACGAGGCGTCCCCTCTCCTCGCTCCACAAAGGTCAAACTTCGAATCAACCCGACACCATGACGTGTCACGGTTACTTACACCGGCTGAATGCCAGTTCACTGGAGGACTTACCCCGATATGGCAGCCCGCCCGAAAGAGAGCACCAGCACTATGGCATTCCACCGGGCATGTGACATTCAACCAGCTCCAAAATATTCTACCGGATGTCATTCCCTACGCCTACGGGCAGGGGCGAGCCAGCAACAACGCGAGGCTTCAAAACGCATGGGCTTTATAAACCCGGGCGAGCTTACATCTAACCAATGTACTCTTGTCCAGCAGGATAAAAACCCTGCATCACACTGAACTGTGATACCCTTGGGGATACATGGCGAGACTCGTTATCTCAACGCCACTCCACTGGGCAGACTGTCTCTCTAACACAGAGCAAGTCTCCCCGCAGGCTAACAAACCTGCACATTACCTCAACGCTTAAACAACAAAAGCTGAGAAGAGCTAGCAAGTGTTAAAACAACGCCTCAGCGCGGCCATAACACCCTTCGGGCACCTGTTGGCCTATTCCACGCACCAACAGGCCTCCCCGAAGGCTAGTCTGCAAGTCTATCCGGGACTCGTTCCGATACGGCAGGACGCCCGTCGAGCTCCCGTGAACTCCGCCCCGCACCAATATGGTTCATCCGGGACTCGTTTCGATACTTTAGGAACGCCCATTCAAGATCCAGATACTCACCTCGGTCACGCCCAATCTTTAACGCGGACTTGGGGGACTGAGCACCGGTAGGTTGGTAACCCTGCGGGTCTGCAGGCCAAGAGCAAGACAGATCTTAAGTCCCCATTCAAGATTGCACTTGACCGGGAACTTGGGGGACTTGTTGACAGTAGCCAGAGAGGCTACACCAGGGCCCACAGACCCGCAGCAAGCGCACCAGAGCCCGGACCACGACCCAGGATCGGACCACCAGCACCAGGCCTCGGGCCCCAGCGGTCTATCCTGCCTCCAGGGATCCTGGGACCAGGGGCGCCCGCCTGCCAAAGAGGGCACCAGAATATCCAAACAGAAGGGAACCAGTCCCACATCGAAGGGTAAGGCCAGCCCTCACCCTCGACCACCTATATATGGGCCTCAACTACCACCATAAATAGGTAACTTGTCTCCCTCCCTGCTTACATACGTGCCCAAGTTATATATATTCCAACTATACTAACTTAAGCATCGGAGAGGTGAAGGCCGGCCCGCCCGGTATTCCCCTTAGTAAGCAGGATTGCAGGAGATCGAGTCGGATTCATCAAGTATCTACCAAGACCCCCGGGTTTAGGCAGAAACAGCTATGACGTGGATAATTTCTTTATCATGTCACATTCTATGTAGAGATTGAATAAGCCCAAATCTTTCATATCTTTAATGAAAGAACGATTTGCGTTGCGTAGGCGCAGAGCTAAACATAGCTTTACAAATTTACATCGAATGAGAGGTCGAGTCTTACATATTATGTTTAAGTACAATCATGCGTCATTGCACTTGTATAGGAATTTCATTTCCCAATACTTCTTCGTCATCTTCCTTTAGATGAAAAACGGATCTATTGTTAGAGTAAAGACTTCGACTGATCATGGGAATATCTGTAGGCCTCACTTTATTCTTTAGAGTGCCTAAGCCGATTGATGGATGATCACCATCATTACAGTCCTTGAGTTCCATTTCAAGACTGTGTATTCCCAAAATCTTTTTCATTCTCAACTTAGGATTTACAATACACTGAGTTTCTCTTATTTCATTTAGAGTTCATATATATCCATAATGAAAACGCAAGGGCATAATTCATCAATCCCTTTCCAATCAAGTAGTCACTTTAGTGAACGTTCCGATTTCTTTTGCAAACGTACTCATGTGATCTAGAGTCACTTGATTTGGGTGGATCAAGTCCGTTTAGGATCCTCATGTATATCTCTTAATTTAGATCCCCATAGAGATATATGTTTTGATAACTTTTCGTAAGCTGCATGTTCAGTTTTTCAGAAACTACCAAACTGACAAGGTAGTGGAGTGCAATGACATCCATTACGAGAGTTTGTCTCATCGTAGTCCATTACGAGAGAATATCTCCTCGTAGTCGATTCCAGTGCGTTTTTGAGAGACCTTGCGCCATAAGGTGAATTTGCATACTCTTATTCTCATTACGCATTCTAACAAAGATATATTTGATAGGGTTTATATTTGCGGTGTCGGCGTCACCTGCCCAAAAGACCTATCTCTTTGTTTATACTGGATCGCTTCTTTCCATTAGGCCAGTTTACTAAGTTGACATTTTTCAACGAAGTATGGTTCGATAGTAGACTCATTATTCCACGTCCTCATGTACACTAGTGTAATGTGTTTGTAGAGATCTCTATACTTTAAGGATTGGTTCTAACATTTGAGGCGTCCCCCAATGATAACCACAATCCATAAATATTCTCATGAGACGGATTTGAGTATCACTGATAAATAGATCAGGTTGTGCCAAACTTGTTTTCTTCCTTTACACAAGTATGTATCGAACCTAAGGTGGCCTCCCCCTCTTCCTTGGAGAGCCACGGCCTGTGACGCCATTTATGCCACTTATGGCGTCACCGTGCCACCATCCATGGTGGCAGTGCAATACCCAATTCCTCTTGGGTGGTACCATGTCCTTTTGATAAAACACAATCCTTGCAGGTATATTTGCAGCAGGTTTATATGATCTCGTCACTTTAATGTATAAGATATCTACACACTTTGATTTGTGTGATTTTGGGGATCGAGATGAGACACAGTGGGGACAAACCACGACAATTCCTGTCGTTCCACTTGAACATACTTGTTCTTATCTCCCCTTAACGACGGGAAGACTGTCTCATCAAACTGACACACCGCAAATCTAACGGTGAGGAGATCGCCTGTCAAGGTTTCGACATAGCGGACTATAGCTGGAAGTTCATATCCAGCATAAATATTTATTCATCTCAAGTAACCCATCATTGTGCGCTGTGACGGCGCAATTTTGGCACATAAAACATTTAATAGAGCTCAAGGATTGTAGATCCGTGTCAATCCAAAAGAGCTCAAGGATTACAAGTTCGTTTGAAATCCTTAAAAATCCTCACACATAGTCACTAGCTATGGTGTAAATTGGTTCAATGATGATGGCCATAGATGAAAAAGTAACGCTGCATGCAAAAATTGCATAACCCAAAACGGAAGTATTGATGTGCTTTACCAATATTAAGACTATTACTGTAGTCGTTTTCCGTGAGACCAATTGGGTTTTTATATATAGGAATATGATGTCCATTACAAATCCCATATAATAAGCCATAAAATCATCACACCTACGGAAATTAACCCGGCCTAAGTGCTTTGACTTTCTAGCATAAGCAGCATAAATTTTAATTGTGGATGGTGTCATGACACGTGACCAGTGTGTCGACACAACAACCAACACCATAAAATATCTATGGTGTCCGCAAGTTGGTTGAATCGATCCACTGAATCCTCTTTTGATTCAATATAACAACATAATGAGAAACTCATGTGTCCTTTGCATATGATGATCTCAATCATAATTGCTTTAACGAATAGGCTTTGAATGATGTACTTTTATCCATAAAATCATGACGGATAGGAGAAGCATAATAAGGTATAAATGCATATGTTTGTGCATTAAATATATTATAATGCCACATTGGGGGAGCGGCGGAATTTAGGAATTGAACATACGTCTTCAACCCTATATGACAATATTTGAGGATAAAATATTCATTGATCGTCCTCAGATTCGTGTGTGAACCATATTCTTCTGGTGTTTGCTTCTATTTATCCAAAAATATGGGTGTCCATAGTAGTTTCTTTAATGTATGGATCACCATATCAAAGCCAATCTATGTCAGAATTCCAAAAGATCATTTTCTTATGACGTTGGATTTAATTAGCGGTTACTTAGAACCTACTAAGTTGACATATAATCTTCCCTAATACTCGTTTACATTCGCAGTCATTTAGAGGTAATGCAAAGGAGCTCAAATGAATTCTCACTTGTGTCTTTTTCACATGAAAAATCGTGGCGTAAATTTCTTTATAATGTGGAAAACAAAATTCAATTTTCTTTTATCGCATAAATTGTCAATTTGACATATGCTCAATATATACATCGAAACGTAACTCAAGTTCTTTAGAGTAAATCGATGGGTATTGTAATAAAAGGGTATTGTAATCCCAGTTAGGCAAGTGCATTATGAATCCCAAAGGAACATATATTTAGATTCTTATCACTTTCATTATAGTACTACAGTTCTTCAGTACTATTGTGCTATTTTTGTGATATATTAGTACCATTGTCCTTCAGTACGATTATTCTAGGGATCACATGGTGCGTTTCTTTGCCCACAGTTCGTTGTGTCATGCCTATATTATGATATGTTGTTTTACTTTATGCAATACTTTGCAAAGTTAGATGTAGAAAATTGAATCATGTATATTATGAATAAAATTTGAATAATCTCAATTCCTTTAGAGAAATTTCAAAAAAATTAACATGCCAACGATTACATTTAGTCTTGTCCAATTTAGAGAGAGAAACTTTAAGACCAAAAGTCTAATTTAGGACAAAAAAATCGTATTTAGGCGTAATAGCCTTTATAAGGATATCTTGTAAATTTAAAAGTAGACTAATCAAAGTCTATCTTGGATTGAGCCAGATCCTTTTTGCTCTTTTAATAGCTGCAATGATGAGATGTGTTGTTGACAGTACATATAGTGCACCGCCAAGCACATCCGGCGACCTCGTGGACCGTGCAACCGGCATCGGGGGTCCTACTTCCGGCATCTAGCGAGTAGACCCGCACCCCGGCTACATCTCCATTGTTCCACATCACCGGTGCTGCACTCGGAGGCAGTGCCACCGGGCGCCTGAAGTAGCTTCGTGAGTAGGGAAATGTGTAATAGTATAGTTAGCATCCCACATTGGAAACATGGTAGAGGTGGGAGCCTTCCTTCTCTATAAATAGGAGGCTTCCCCCTTAGTATTAAGGACTTTTGGTTCCTGGGCATTCCACCCTTGTACCATCGATGGCTTATTAGCCGGTTATAGTGAATTCCAAGTGGACGTAGCCGTGCCCTCCGATGGCACGGTGAACCACTATAAACCCTTGTGTTCATATTCTATCTTTATTGTCCTGTATCTACTAGACCCCCGGGTTTAGGCAGAAACATGTGTCATTTGACATATTCTTCCCATATATTATGTCTTCAGTTGTAAATTCATTTTCGATGTTCTTGTTGGATATTGAAGATACTTTTCCAAAATCCGCGTATTTATATGATTCTTCATATTTATTGAAAGTCGTAGCTAATTCTTTGCTAGCGTATAATGTACGTATCAATAGTTCATTGAATTACAACAATGACAGAGTGCTTCACTGCACATGACATGTCCCCTATGTCATCTTTTAAATGTTACATTGTTTCCACTTACTTTTGGATGATTATATGAATTTTACGTCCATGGTAATTACCCTTTGTTTTAGGGTCGTTGCATGACTTTACCCAATTTGTTCAAGAATATATATATATATATATTTTTCTAAGACCTTACATCGTCATTGCCTTTTGATTTAGGGTTGTTGCATTACTTTGCATAATTTGTTCCAGGGAATTTCTTTTCAGACCTTACGTTGTCATTGCCCTTTGGTTTAGGGTTGTTGCATTACTTTGCATAATTTGTTCCAGGGAATTTCTTTTCAGACCTTACGTTGTCATTCAAGATATTGAAATTATATATTTAGCTATTTACATAAAGCAGTTCGTATAAATATACCATGTTCAAGCCTTTGTTGGCTCAATAGGGGAATTTGGTACTCAAGTTCTTCAGAGCCCAATGTGTCAAAGTCAAACTGTGATGGTTAAACCATCTGTAAAATATAGGAAGAATAAAATATATTAGTTTCGCGGTCTATGACATTCACGACAACTAAAATAAACCAATATACATTATGGTAAAACCGATGCTTCGTGAAATTTCGTTATCATAATAAAATTTTGATTTTTTCATATTCATTGCATGTAAAGCTAATGAAATTTCATTATCATTGCTTTTTATATAATCAAGAAGATATCCATGATGAAATTTTTTTTCAAGAAATTAAAATTGGATCTCAAGACCAAAATTTGTAATGGTCATATTTTTCTTACTTCGTGAAAATACCTTTCCACATTATAGGTTTGTCACTTTTTCTTTATATTACGAAGCTCATGAAATTACATTATCAGAGCAGTGTTCAAAATAAATAATATGTTAAATAAAACAATTATTTAACACTAATAAAATGAACATATAACGCTTCATGTTTCACATTTATATAAAATACTAATGCAATCAATTTGAATAAAGCATTATTTCATATAAATAACTGAAACAAAATATAATGAAAGCAGAGCGTCAATGTAAATATTACTTGTAAGTTTGCCAAATAAACTGCATATGAATCGATTGCTCGATCTCCGACTCTAAATTTGTCGTCGCATATTCATCGTCGCATCATTAAATTGATATGTCACATAAAAAAAATATTCATATGATTAGTCACTTTAATCATACATTTACCATATCAATTGAATAATTTAATATTTACCATTAAATTCATAAAACAGTAAATAGTCACAGTAAATAAGAATTACTATGCGGTAATTTTAAAATTACCTTCAAATTTTAACCCAAAAAGAAAATTCGGTTTTTTTTTCGTGGGTCGAGTCGAGGGGAAACCGGGTCGGGTCGGGTTGAGTTGCAACCGGGTCGAACAAACTCTGCCGACGAAATATTTGTCGGTAGAACTTCTGGGAGGCAGCCTTTCCCGACGAGTTGTCGTCGGTAGAAGCGGGATCGGATCTTGGCTGTGCTGGCGATCGGATCGGGGCTGCTGGACGAAGGGGGGACCGGATCGGGGCTGCTGGAGCGGCGTCGATGGATCGAAGGGAAGGGCTGATGTCGAGATGGGAGTGGCCGGGACCGGAGGATCGAGCCGATCGGAGGTCGAGATCGGGGTGGCCGGGACCGGAGGATCGAGCCGATCGGAGTGGCGTCGAGGGGGGGGGGCTCCTGATCGAGGTCAAGCGGAGGGCCGGGACCGGAGGATCGAGCCGGTTCTGGGTCGGACGTTGGCCTGGGCAGGGAAAAGAGCCGGGCAGGCCTAGCGGCGGCGGCGGCGGGGGGAGGGGCGGGCTGCTGCTGTGGCTAGGGTTTTTTTTTTTCAGTATAAAAATTTTTATTATTATTTTTTTTTCTTGGCTAAAAATCTCAGCGTTAGGCAAAGTGCTGATAACGTGTTGTAGGAAAATGGGAATTGGTCTACTCATTTCATTGATAATTCCCTTTATATAGGGTGAGTATTACAACGGTAATAGGAAATACATTAATGACAATAATGACTACATAATTATCTATCGTCAGTTACATTGACGAAGACACATAATACGTTTTTCCTTCAACAGACATAACAAAATAGTAAATATAATTTAAACTTATATTAAGAAAATTTTAAATATTTATTATTTCTTAATACGGTATATTTTTCTCATTATTGTAACAAATTACTATTTATAAAGTTATTATACTCATATGTAAGACTAGAAATTTATATATAGAAATAGAAAACTAGATTAAAATAACAACAAAACTTTCTATAAAGTAATATATATATTAACTTATCGATAAATGAAATCTAAGGCACGGTCACGATAAAATATGCGTATAAAAATGAAATTGAAATTTACCCTATATTTTTGTAATCAATCATTTATGTTATTTACAATTGGAGATTACAACAAAAATCTTCTACGAGCAAAATAACATTGAAACTCTAAAGTGACGGCCAATCGGTCTTCCAATAAAATTCACAAACGATCTCCTCGTCAATCATCAATCTCTCTCTCCCACCCATGCCATCATGGCACCACGAGAGATACATCTCTCAATTACACAACCAAAACCTTCACTCTTCTCTCAATTTCCTCTACGTCATCCTAGCGCCATGGGAAAATTCTCCCAATTAAGTTTTCAGACACCCCAATTCTCGCATTTTGCGATTGTGAATATATTTCATGGTAGTGAATCGATTGATTTCGTTAAAGCTCCGTCTGCAAAGGATCGTAAACCCTCTATAGTTTTCAAATTCTGATTAATTCGCGGTGGTCTGGATCCAGTAGTGATCAGGCCGAAGGTCGTGGCACTGACAGAGCTTGCGATCAAATAACAGAAGGCTGAATATTTGGATGCAATCACTGTTAATGTGCTTGATCGCCTTATTCTCAAAGGCAAAGGTAAGACTTAGATCTCATAACTGTCTACCTGAGCAGTAGATGTAATTTTATTGTCTAATTCTTAGTGTACTAGTGTACACTAATTGAGGTCTTTGCCAGTTAGTTTTCTGTTACAGAGAATTAGATAGTAATAATTTTATCTTTTGCTACAGGCTCCTTATGAGCCGAGTTGTAACCAATGAAGGTGTTGATCATGGTGCTTGTAGTCTCCATGCATAACTCATCTTGTATGAGGACGACATATGATGTAATGTGCCTTATGCGCATTAATTAGCAATACAATCTTATATGCTAATATATATATATATATATATATATATATATATATATATATATATATTTACAAGACTGTGACAAGTAAGGTGATCCAATCATTAAGTTTTTTAAAAATATTTTTTTATTGAGCTGGTAGAGGGGGAAATAAAAAAATTTAAAAGTTTACAAAAAAATGTGTGTGTATATGGGTGTGGAGGGGATGTGCAAATAAAATTACCCAATTACTAATAACTAACAACACTTGCATAATATGGGTAACTGAGATTGTAATTATAAAGGTAAGCCAAAATAGCATCACCAACATATGGATTGTCTAAATTACCCCTCATATTAAAAATCACTTATAACTAAAGAATATATTATAAGAAAAAAAAATACATAAAAAAAAATTATAGTGTCACGTATCATTTAATCTACTGGCATAAGTCTTTTCTTTGTAAATGAGAGGACGTGAATTTGACTCACAACAAATGAAAGAACGTGATGACAAATATTTTTCTACATTTTTCTTTATTTACCAATACATAAACATTGTATAGGTATGAGGCTAGTTTCATATAAAGCGAAAGAGTGCATAAACAAATCATATTGATAGATAGAAAAGGTTAGAGAGAGTTAATTTAACTGCATGAAATTCTCTCCCCTCCTAAATCAATGCAAGACGGTTCTAAACTAAAACACGATCATTGTTTGAAACGTAACAATTGTTTTAGAAAAGCCATTATACACTCTAAATTGTATGTTAAGTAGCTTGTATTGTATTTAGTTATTTACACTGCTATCTAATATAATTCTAACCCATGATATATCGGTTATAGGTTTTAGGAAATGTATTGCGCTCTAAAACAAGTGATGAGGAGTGGCGATCAATTGTAAACAACAAAATATGAGATTTACCAGAAGGAGAAAGAATTGTTTCGATTTTAAAGTTGAGTTTTGATGAATTGAAACCTCCATCATTAAAGCAATGTTTTGCATATTGCTCGATGTTCATCAAAGATTTTGATATGGAAAAGAGTGACTTGATCCAACTTTGGATGGCTCAAGGATGGCTTCACTCTTCTTCTGACAAAAGCCTAGAGATGGAGGAGAGAGGTAATGAATACTTTAATATTCTATTAGGGAAGTCTTTTTTTCAAGATGTTACAAAGGATTATAGTGGTAATGTTGTCAAATGTAAGATGCATGATCTGGTGCATGATCTTGCTGAACGTGTGTCTAAATCAGGGAACTCAAACTCCCTCTTTTCAAATGGAGATGCTCTTGGGAGTAACTTATTAAACTCCAAATCTTTACGTGTCTTAAATTTATACAAGGCAGACATTACGGAGTTGCCAATTTCGATTGGGAAATTGAAACACTTGAGGTATTTGAATGTTTTGAAAACAAATATCAAAACATTTCCCAAATCAATCGGTGAGCTTTATAACTTGCAGACATTGAAAATACCCTATCAGCTTGAAGAGTTTCCAATTGAAATAGTGAATTTGATCAACTTGCGGCATATTTATTTTGGTAGATATATGAAAGTTCCAAGTGGGATATTAGGGAAAATTGAGGAATGACTGATCTCCGGACACTACCTTTTCTCAAGTTGAGTAATGAGACAGGTCCGAAAATTGAGGAACTGAGAGGTTTAAACCAGTTGCCCGACACCTTGTCTCTTTCTGGATTGGAGAATGTAGGTGATGGAAAAGAAGCTCAGAAAGCCAACTTGGTGGAGAAGAAACATATACGCAAGTTAATCCTTGCTTGGACGCTTGATAGGCGAAGAAGACAAAATGTGGAGAATGAAGACCATGTACTGGGAGGCCTCAAACCGCATTCTAGTTTGGTATTTTTGGAGATTCAGGGATTCATGGGTGTTAAATTTCCATCATGGTTATTGGAAGCCAACAATTTGAAAGAGATTGAATTAGTGGGCTGCAACAACAGTGAAGGAGTCCCAGTTCTGGGGCATTTACCCAATCTTACTTATGTTAAGATCAAGAGAATGGAGCACCTAACTTGTATAGGATCGGAGTTTTATGGTGATAACCTTGTTAACTGTGGAAATGGATCGAGTACAGAGGCACGACCTTTGTTCCCTGCTTTGAAAACACTGCATATTGAGAAGGCCCCAAACCTGACTGAATGGATGGAAGCGCCAAGAGAGAGAGGAAGTATGGTGTTTCCTTGCCTTGAGGAGCTGACCTTGAGGAGCTGTGGACGACTGACAAGTGCTCCCAGTCATTTTCCATCTCTCAAGGCATTGGTGATAGAAGACATGCGTAGTGGAGGCATGCCAATATCAAGTATTATGAGCAATCAACTCACAACTCTCACTTATCTCAAATTAAGTCAAGTAAGTGGACTTACTTGTCTGCCGAAAGGGATGTTAGAAAACAACAAGAATCTTGCACATTTGAAGATAGACGGTTGTCGGGAATTGACTTGTATTTCTCCCCGATCACAAGGACGTGAGTACTGCTGCGCGTCTCTTTCATATTTGTGGATTATGTCATGTGGAAAATTGAGATATTTACCTAATGGAATACTCACACCTTCTCTTAAAACGCTGGGGTTGAGTTATTGTTACGATCTAAAGTACATCCCGGATGCCACAGACGGAGGTCTCACGTCCCTCGAAACATTGAGAGTGTCAGACTGCTACAAAATAACGTCCATTCCATTTTCACAAGGCCTCCCATCTCTTGGTGAATTAATTATAGATTCCTGTCCAGAATTATCAAGTCTACCGGGTGGGCTGGAAAACTGCACTTCTATTCGGAGTTTGGAAATAAGATTCTGCCCCAAGGTACCATCCATTTCAATCGGAAGTCTGACCACATCCCTCCAAGAGCTCTCTGTAAGTAATCTAGACTGTCTTCCAATTTCTCCAAAAGGCTTCCCAGCTTTGCAGGCTATGCCGCAGCTCGAGTCATTGACCATCCATGGGTGGGGTAAGCTCAAGTCTCTCCCAGAACAAATTCAACACTTGCCTTCTTTAAGACATTTGCGAATAGAGTTCTTCGATGGAGTGGAGGCTATTCCAGAATGGTTGGGAGACGTTGCATCTCTCGAGCACCTGGAAGTAACGTTTTGCAAGAGTCTAAAGTATCTGCCATCTGAGGAAGCTATGCAACGCCTCACCAAATTGAAGCAGATATACATCTTTGCCTGTGACCTTCTAGAAGAACGATGCAGGGAGGAGACCGGCCAAGAGTGGCCCAAGATTCGTCATCTTCCATTCATCAAGAGTAAGACTTCGTTTCATCTTTTACTCAACTAGTTGCTAAATTGTGTCACTTGATTCTTCTCTTCTCTTCACTTCTCATTCTAGTTATATTAGTTTCAAAAGGCAAAATGAACTGAAATTAGTGTGTGATTGTAGCTGTGAAAATCCCTATTTCTAGCACTGACCAAATTTCGTTTCTATTAGTTGGAGATACAGATATCGAGAACGATAATTGACCAGGACAGTGGAAAATGAATTCCTAATTCTTTAAAGGGCTGACATCGATGCAAATAAGGTATGCTCTTCAAACCCTTCCCTTTCCTGATTACTTGGCAAGCCTCAGAAGGGTATTACTGCTGATATGAGTGGAATCTTCGTAATGCAGTGCATGACAAATTGATACATCTTGTGATCTAATACGTGTGTAAATGGAGGCTGATATACTTTTGAGGCCTTAAAGTTTTATTTGCGCTGTCCTACAATAGAGTAAGGCAATGGATAGCTATGAACTTATTATGCTGAGTTTGATAACACATTGGTGGCCTCTCATGCCATGTCCCAAGATTCCTTTCATCAAAGGAACCTTTCAGTGTGTTCCTCCGCAATATCCTCCGCAATATCCTCCGCATCAGGGGTGTAACATTATTTAGCCAGCTCTGTTTCTTTTTTTAGGCAACCGTGGAAGCTGTTGCATGGAACCTTGCAACATACAGGTTCAACTCTTATGACCCTTCTATTGTGTTGCTCCGTATGTCCAAATAGAACTGAACATGTAAACCAAATCTTCTTATCGTATCCCTTTGCAGACTGAGGGACGATGTTTTTGTCATTTTTGGCTCTGTTGCACTACAATTCTATAAAACATTTTATAGCCATCAAATCAGACATCTTTGCATAGCAACATGGTGTGACATCTGATGATAGAAACAAGCTAATTGGTGAAGCAGGTAGCTTTGTTTTTTTTCCTTCTCTTTGGATTTCAAGAGTTTGTTCTCTGTAATCTTCCTTTTCTGTTTTTGAAACTTTTAAAAAGTGCCGGATTTTAAAAAGTTTTTGGTTTTTACCTTGCCAAATGGTCTGTTGTATTGAGATTATATCTGTCAATGCAACCACAAGCAGTCATTTGGTGCCGGCAAAAGCATTATCAGAGTCAAAAAATTCAGCGGTGAATTTTGAAAGAGCTTTTACATCTGTATGTAAGTTACAAGTCACTTCTCATTCTTAAGAAATCTTAGTTGTAAAGATCAGAAGCTTATGCGAAATCCATGTCACTTGTCATACGAGGCGTTGATTAGATAACAGTTTTCTTTTTCGTTTTTTTTTTTTTCCTTCGTTCTCTTGAACTGATTAGTTCATTGGCACACACAGATTAGGCGTCCCTACGGAGGATTCCTTACATTATTGTTATAAGCTATCTATTAACTTCATGAAGTTCTGGACGAAGGCAAGTTAAGCTTTTCACCTTATTGGTTAATTATGTACAGTCTGTTTAACACATTATAGGATTTATTCACATGTGAAAGAAAAAGAATATGTTATTGGTTTTCATTGTTTTTTTGTCTAATTGTTAACAAACTAATCTATATTCCTGTCTGATTGTACTTGAAGCTAAGTAAAAATTAAGGCCTGTGCCAAGATCTACCACCATTGTCTCCTTATCTACTTGCTTACTGTGTTGTCCAATTGATTGAAAAATAATAATAATAATAATAATAATAATAATGCATACTACGTAGTGAAGTTTCTATGTTATTTCTAATTTGAGACAGTTACATCTTCTGGAGCCGAAAAAATAAAGACATTATGTGAGACAGAGTCAAAGGGTTTTAGACTTTTAGTGGAAGCATATACTGTGAGCAAATCCCTGCCTGCAAAAGAAGATTTTAGTTTGTAAAGTCACTGTGAGCCGTCCAAACGACATCTTTGGATGGGGTAATGTTCATGACATGGGATGGAAAAAATATGCTAAATTAAACCGGAGTGAATATTATGAGGTATGTTCCTACTTCCAAGTCAGTGTTGAAGGTTCTCTAATTTTGAATAGATATTTTGAATCTGTAATTGTGGAATTGAACTTATGATGTATAGTCTCAGATCTCCTCAGTGCCAGCCGATGGAGCTGATCAACTTGAATTTCCCCTGGAGTTGGAAGGATGATGCATTGGTATCTTCGAGTTAGCTGAACAACAAATAAGGAGTGTAAACCTGGGCAAGATGCCGCAGTTCGATCAGCTCGGACAGTTCTGTGTCAACACATTCATATATGATGAGACGTCTGCCCAAACCTCACAATAATAAAAGAGTGAGAGCTAAGATCTTAGAATATTAACATAAATGTTCGAGATCATGTAATTTTTTTTCTTTGAGATCTGCTCCTTAGACAAGAGGATTGAGAGTTGTGGGGGGGGGGGGGAGGTCTATCATTTTCGATACGAATATTGTTGGAAGGCGTTGGGTGATGGATTCCCGCATTTAGCTGGAACACCACCTCCAATTGAATGCACCTCCATGGTGAGTCGAAGACTAGTGAAATTTTTAAAACATAAGGAACATACTGTGGTTTATACAAAGCAGGACATATTTCATAATTTCGGTAGAATGTATAGTTTCGTACAGGACATATACTGTGGTTTTTTCATATTTTTTATATTTTCATTATCATTTTAATTAATTAAATGTTACTTTTGAAAAATAAAACTAAGGGAGGTTCTATTTGCACCTCTAAATCTGCTATATATACCTCCATATATTTTTGTAAAATTTATATTACTTTTATGTCCCTCTAATAATTTCTTTAAAAAAAATTTTTTAATAAAGTAGAAGTCTTCTAACAATTCCTAAACCTGGCTGCATTTTTTCTCAAAAAAAAAAAAACAACCATCAATTTTCAATTAGTAAGCAAACAAACTAGAACAAATTGAACCATGTTCCTGAAACGGCTAAACGTTTCTAGCATCTCGATTCCACAATTCTACTACTTAATATGCTATAGTATTGGTAATCAATTATACATAATGAATTGAAAAAAGCCCAGAAATTTGAAAAAGAACCTAGTATCGTACCGGACAAAAAGCTAAGGTAAGATGGTTTTCTCATAAGGTTTGATGTTTTATTTGATTGTTCGATTTGTGAGATTTGATTGTCAATTATGACACAATTTTTTACTTCTGTGATTTGTTGAATTTTGGGTTCTGGAGAGAAAAAAAATTGCACAGTTGTTGTCTTCAAATGAGAGAGAGACTCAAAAGACCAAAATAACTAAAAGGGCAGAATTGACAGTTTAAAGGAAAAATAATGAGGTTGAGGTGTATAAAACAATGTTGGAGGTGCAAATAGAACTACCCTAAAACTAATAGAGATAAATGTCTGTTAGTTGAGTCAGATTGAAATGTCATATTAAAAAAGTAAATGGAATGACAGAGAAGGACATGGAATAAAATAGAAAAATTAAGACAGAAGATCAGCTGCCGCATAAAAATAGTAATTTGAAGTCTATAATTAATTAATAGACATTAAAACTCTAAGTTAATCTAAAATCCAAAGGACGAAAAACCAACTAATAATATTAAAAAAGAAAAATTAAATAGCTTGGTATAACATACGCGGCATTATATACAAATACAGTGGTCAATTTGGTAGAATAGCGCGAAGCCTGAACCGGTCCACAGTCAACCCGGCTTTGTTTTCTCTCTTCAGGCACGAAACCCAGGATTCCACTGTTCCCACACCCACCACACCCACCGCCAGGTCAAAGACCAAATTGCCCCTCTCACGGTGGTCTCCGAGCAAAACCACAGAGCTACACGCCGTTTCTCTGTTTCATCATCTCTCCGAGGCTCCAGAATCCGCAATCGCAGTAATTAAAATCGGCGATTATGCCGATTCGGAATCAGCTGAATTCCAGGGTTCCGATCAAATTCCTCGCCTTCTGCGTCTTCCTCAGCTGCTTTCCAGGTAAAATTCATCGTCCAACAAACAGAATCCACCGCTGTTTCTGAAACGACGCCGTTTGGAATTAAATTGAAAGTAGTGTGTAATTTGCAGGATGCATACTATCGGCGACAGTGACGCTCGATTCGATAGAGATATACAGCACGCACGAGTTTCTGAAACGGCCGACGGTTTATTTCAAATGCAAAGGCGATCAGAACAAGACGGTGTTGCCGGACGTCAAGGATAAGAAGGTCTTGTATAAATTCAACAGCCAAGAGTCTTGGCAGGTAAAATTTTGCTTTCTATTTTCATCATTACTCACTAATTTATAGTCTAATAGCGTAATTTAAACTCATATTTTTACATGCATAGTTTTCAAGCTTTCGATCACTGGATATGTGACATGTTATGTTGTTAGATTATGAGTTAGAACTGCACATTTCAGAGTTTTTATTGAGTTTTTTAGTGGATGAATTGTGATTTTTTTTTTTTTTTGTGGTTTCAGCCTTTGACAATGCTCGAAGGTAAGAAGTGTAAGCGGTGCGGATTTTACGAGGAGGATGCCATCAAATCAGATGACGTATTTGAGGAGTGGGAGTTGTGTCCTTCTGATTTCAGTGGTCATGGTGGAAAATTCCGGCGAATTACTAAAGACGAGTTCAATGCGACGTTCTTGTGTCCAAAGTGTGACACGACTGGTGAGTGATAGTATATATATAATTGATATTTTGGTGCTTACTTCTCTCATGTGTAGTTTGGGAGGACATGTTATCCTTAAAGCTGTTGTAGTTTAATTCACTTTGGGATTAGCTCAGTTGAGTATTTAAAGCTCATCTTCCTTGTGTGGGATTTGGGATGACAAAAATTTTGTGCTTTAAATGATCACATTTAAATTCACACTTAGGAGGATCTCAGTTGATTTTTTTGAGCTTGTCACCCTCATGCTTACATTAGGATAACAATTAGTTTTGTCCCTAAACCAGTTCAGAGTTAAATACACTTTCAGATGAGCTTGGTTGATCTATTTGAGCCCATCTCCCACATGCGTAGTTTGTGGTGATGAAGATGTTTTGTTTATGCTGGTTATAGTTTCACATCTGAGATGAGCTTAATTGAACATTTTGGCTCATCTCCCTGTTTCCCATTTTGGGATGAATGAGTTCTGTGCATAACTGGTCAGAGTCATATTCAATTTCCAAATGAGCTCATCTCTCTCATACCTTGTTTGCAGTTAAGGAGTTAAATTCAATATTGCTTACATCTCAGATTGATACCATTTGTAAGTCGTCAAATGAATAGCTAGGAAATTCTAGGGGTTTGTGTGATTAGCTTAAGACACAGGTATCCATGATTCTTAATTCTTGATTTTAGCTGATGTGTTTCTATAATTTGGGAATTTTCATCTTCTCTGGATGCTGATATTGCTGATTCCTCGATTTGATATTGCTTAATTACGTATTGGGCTAGCACTTGCCTGAACTATTCAGTTGAACAAAATCAGAACAGTACAAAGAGTTGAAAACATACATATGTAATTGTTTAAGCTACTTTATAGTTTATAACTTATGTCCATCTTGTAATTGTGTTTTATTTATTTGGCCGCTGTTTGTAGGATCCAAATCCAATAGCAAGTCTCATGGAGAATCAAAGAGAAAGGGAATACCTATTGCTCTAGTGCTATTAATCGTCCTTGTCGTGTTAGCAGTGTGTACGACTGGAGTGGTAGGTGGATACAAGCACTGGCAAAAGAAGAAGCGACAGCAAGAACAGGCTCGGTTCTTAAAGCTGTTTGAAGATGGTGATGATATTGAGGATGAATTAGGGCTTGATCATGTAATTTGATAATGACTAGTTAAATTAACTTGATTACCTTACAGTAAGTTGATCTTACAAAAATTTTGCTCTTGTGAAGAAAGAAAAAAAGCACAAATAAAAAGTTACATATTGTGAATATTTTTTGATAATAAGATGCACTGGCAGTGATAGTGAGTAGCAAAATTCACAAAGTAAAGACCATACATGGCGCTGTTGCACATTGGGAATGTTAAAACTATAAGCTAGCTTACAAAAGTGAATGTTGTGTCATCTTCGGTGTCTGTTTCCAAGAACTTCAGTATCGATATAAGCAAGGCCAGTAGCCAATAATGCTTTCTAAAACTCCAATCTCCGGCGGATAGTAGGAATGTGAAGTTCTGGACTCTCGCTCATTGTAGCCATGAAAATCAGTTTTCCCTCCGTAGGCAAACCAAGAATCACAAGACCAAGTACGCGAATCGAAAGTAGGGTAGTCTTCTTGTGCGACACCTTGCCCATAATTACATTCATACTGTTGCTCACATTGGCGGGAGTCTTCTTCTACCTTCTTCAACTCACTGCCTTCTTCATTTTTCTGAATTCCATTCTCAAGGGACAAGTATCCGTCTCCCCAAGAGTCACAAAAGGAGTGACCATATTCGCTGAGCCAATTTCCACAGCCATAATATGGCAAATGTTCTTCACCCGCATAAGTCTCCTCAACTTCATCCTCATTCCAGTGACTGCTCGAATAATCGGCCTCTTCCATCCCACATGATGAAGATAGAAAACCCTGAAGAAACTCCTCCTGGGAGTAATTGGGGCTGAAGAAAAGACAAGCATTCCATCTCCCATCTGATGAAAGATATTCATCACTGCCAGGAGTGCCAGCAGCATCATATAGACTGAGTTGGTTGTCCATAACTTCAGTTTTCTTAACTTCTCTCTGCAATTCTGTTTTGGGAAGGAAGCATTTTGGGTTGGAATAATCAAGGAGGGCTAAAGCATATTATATTCTGTGTGAAAAGGTTTGATAAAGAAAAGGATCGGAATAAGATCACATGATTCAAATCAGAGGCAGACCGACACTATCCACTCACTGATCGAAAATTCGAATTCCATCTGTAATTCTCTCATAGAAGGCCATGGCTTTGGTCGCCTACAAATCCTTTTCTGAATCGAATCTCTTTTTGTAGGAAAAACGATCACTGAAGATGGCATTATACAAGTAGTATCCTCAGCATCTCTATCAAATCCTCATTCACAGAGAAAAAAGGTCACAGCTTTTCCACTTTCTGAGAAATAGCGAATCTGGCATTTCATTCATCATTTTTACAATTACAGTACCACTGGGGTATCTAATACCACCAGAAGTGGAATATCTAACATGAAAGCTACATTTCAAGATTAGTTCACCGAAAACACCGTCCTAAAAATCTTCAACAAGTCATACGTAAATCACAATACAAGTATATATGCAACATTGCCGAGAATCCTTTGACATTTTCTCAAGGAATTTTAGTATCTATATTCTGATTACCATGAACTGCACGGTGCGCTCGGCGAATGAACCGGACAACCTCTTCAAAACGACGCCGTGAAGGTGTCACACTAGTCTTGGTTTCATCATCATCATCTGTTAACGGTACTTCAACGCCATGCACAATGCAAGAATCATCGACGTGAAGATTCGGGGCAGTGATCAGAACGTTATTCAATGACACTCTTCTGCCGTCGGTGGCAGAAACCAACGTGGTGTTGTGGCGGAGAGTGGGGAGGACGGTGTTGGGTCGGAGTCGGAGGAGGGATTGGAGAGGCAATGCTAAGGAGGGGAGGATATGGGTCTCGACGGTGTTGGGGGTGACGGGCCGGCCCAATAATACGGAGTCGGGGACGACGAAGCACGTGGGACGGGCGACGGTAACGGTGGCGGTGGCGGAGAGGTTGTGGGAGTGTAAGGCGTGGGCGAAGTGGGTGAATCTGGTTAAGGAGAGAGAGGTGATGATGGAGTCGGAGCAGAGGGAGTGGGTGAGTTGCGTGACGAGGAGGAGGAGTAAAATGGGTTGTGAGGTCATCGGGTTGGCCATTATGGAGAGGGAAGGGGGTGGCCGGAGAGTGACTAGAGGTTGTAGAATTGTGGAGGTGAAAGAGGAGGGTTGTGGGTGAGTAACGGTTTTAACGGAATCAGGTGGCCGGGTGTTCAACCGAGTTTGAGAGCTACATGAGGTCTCGTGTTACCGCAATTTTCTCTTCTATTTAATCGCTGATGACCTAATCAAATATCCCCCTAAAACACACTCAAGGTAACTGAGTTGTGTAAGGTAATAATGTAGAATTATATAGATTAAGAAAGATAATGTGCGTGACATTCTTTGAATGGTATGAATTTGCACATAATAATTTTGTTAAATTAAATAGACATGCCCGGCTACCTATATGCTCGATAATGTGGCTGATACTTTTAGGAAAGACGTGGTGGCTGGTATATAAATTGATAGGTTTCATCGTGGTGGATGTTTAGAGACAATGCCTTCGAGATGGCGATGTTTTATCATTGAGAATCTGATATCTGAAAATTACCTCAATTGGTAATTTAGGTAAAAGAAGGAAGGAACTTCAATAGGTATTATTTCCTCTATGTTTATTTACACTTCTGCTATGAAGTAAATAATAATTACTGCACTCTACTTTTTCACTTATCGACATTCTATAAGACATGAAAAAGGAAAGCGCCTTTCCCCAGCTGTGTCCGGTTAAGAAGCCAAGCGCCTTTCTCTATATAAGAACGGTACATGTTGTGGGTGTAAACAGTACAGGAAGTGAGAAAATCATACCAGTCAATTTGAATGAAGCTGTAGTAATGTGGGTGGGGGAAAATAAGAAACAAGGCACTTTATACTCCAAAAGACTTTTGAATTAGATAAACTTTGCCCAGCTCCGAATCCTTGATATCCTCTTGACAGAAAAACTTTAGCGAGAAGTTCAAAGGCCATCTCCCACAGGCTCTACTTCAGCAAAAGAAGCTTCTGTTTGTTCCTCCATCCTGTCTACCGAAGCAGTCTAGGGTGTTGCATGAAAATTGTCGGCTTGCCAGCTGAAAGGTATTGCTCTCTTTGCCAGATAGAAAAAGGATACTTATTTCCTCTTCCCAATCCTTTCGAATAAAACTAAATCACGCCACTGTTGAATTTGGTTTTTCAATGCAGTCCGAGCTAATGGTAAAGTAGGTAGCTCACGGTCTTCACCAGCCTCTTTGGAATGCATGAGTAGCAGAGTAGGTGCTCTCTCTTTCATTTTCAGGTTGGTGAACCTCAACACAACTGGTTCTTGATCGGTCATGCAACGGCCAGCACAGATCTGGTCCTGGTGAGATTTTGGGGTTTCATTCGGTGTGACTCTTATGCCATATGAGAGATCAGAACAAAGACAAAATCTGAATAATCTGAGGCCTTAATATTTGTTGATGGGGAATCAATCACAATCCCCTGTATGTAACAAACATTGGAACTTCTGCTAATAACTAACAACACTTAGGCTTACAGGGCCAACTCAGGTTAATTAATAACCCCCTTGTGACTTGGTTGGGTTCCTTTCTTATTTAGTATTTAATTTTTCTTTAATGAAATGCCTGGGGTTTACAGGGCAGGACACTGAACGGGGGAATTACGAGTTAAGATTTTATTTGCTTTTGCTAATTTTGCAGGTAAGCTTTAACTGGCGATCACCTGAACCATATGAGAAATCAATGAACATAAGTAGTTCAAGAAAGCTTCTTGCTTAAGAAAGTTTAGGAACAGAATATAGTAGTTTAAGAAAGTTAGGTTCCTTCTATAACCAAATTTGACTATTATTTGAGTAGAATATCTTACAAATTAGGATGGCGTTTAAGCCTTTAACATCATATAACAGAGATGTTGAAGAATCAAAGAAGCACACTGAGAAATACATTAGCTCGTCATCTCCAATATGATGTTCGGCGCTAAACAATTCCTCCCTGAGTGAAATGGTTGTGCAAAGGGCTTAGCAATTATGATGTTGCTGAAGAGTTTACTGATCGTTTAAAACCTTCGCACATTCCCCTTATCTGATGATTCTGATCTAACCGATATTGCAATGGCTTAACTAGAACTGGGGTTCATTACTGTGCTATTGTAGTGACCCAGTTCCTTGGAATAGGGACCATAAACAGACTTGATGGTGTCCGTGCAACTCCTAAACCCAATTGGAACAGAATGAGCTGATTAGAACATGAACTTCGATCATAATTCTTCTAGCAAACCCCATAAAATCTTTTACTTTAAAGAAAGAGAAGAAGAATACCTGCAAGCTTCAACATTGAATTTCTTCTTGCTAATCCCATACAATTTGTCAAACACGTCTGCCTCCACCCGACAAAAATACGGTCGCTCTGTAAAAACAACCCCAATGGTGTTAAACCAAGACTTCAAAGTAACAAAGCAACCGCGAAAAAACCTCACCATTGTAAATGGAGCACTTGCGTGTGCTTTTCTCAAAGTGCACGCACCACCCATCCGAACCCACCATGCTTCTGTAAAGCTGAAACATGAAACAAACTTAATTCCAAAACCAACAAAAACTCATTTAGGCATTTCGTCGAACACTGTAGGGGCAGTGGCACCAACCTCAATGTCAGCAGGGTCAGTGAAGATTTCTTCAGGGGTAGCGAAAGAGGGACCCTTATCGAGCTTGCAACAAGCTCCGCACCCCTCCACGCATTGCCAGAAAGGGTCCCTCTTGCTCCTTCCGAAGCCAACCGTCGACGGCGGTGGAGTTTGCTTAGTCGTTGCCGTCCGTTTAGGGCGGCGCGCCATGCTGATTATGCGCAGACACGGCAGTGTCACTGCGTACATTTTTGTGGATAAGAGACGTGAACTGCGCTACCTTAGCTAGTTGGGCTGCTTTGCTATTGGATTTGTATAAGCAACACATCAAGTATACACTTGAAAAATTAAATTGTTTTTTCCCTTTGTTTTTCTCTCTCTTTTTCTTTGTCTATGCTTAAGTTCAATTTTATGAGATTATCCTTGCTCACTGTTATCTTGTCTACATTTGGTTCCGGCAGATTGGGGTTCTGCCTGTAACCAGTTGGACCAAAAGCAACCAAGGTTATGGATAATCAAATTCCCAGTATGTATGCTCATGTTCAGTGGTCTCATCTAACATGGTAGAAGTCACGGCAAACACCAATATTATCCGAGTATCCAATTCCATATATTACCATCAATCTCAATATTGAGAACAGTCAAATCATTCTAAACAATGATCTGGATGATATTAGGTGCCAAAAGATAAATAGAGTAACATATAACAGTAATAAACTTCAGAAGTTCTAAAATACGTCACAGAACAAGCTATAGTCTAATCTGCTCAGAACAAGGCACAACATGGTACCAGTCACTACAATGTCTAGCAGACTCAATAGGTTTTCCAACAGACCAACATTCTTTATAACACTTAAAACCATAAGCATCAAGGGGAGCGGCGGTTGTCATCATCATCCTCATCAACAGGGCTCCTATCGTCCCTTGGACTGAGGCTGCGACCATTTGCAGAAGGGCGAACAGGGCTATCAATCTCGCGGCCAGGGCTAGGGCTTCTGCTCTTAGGGCTACAGCTTTTGCTACCATCTCTGGGGCCCAAGCTGCCATTCCTGGGAGAAGGGCTACCCCTTCCACGGGGGCTATCATCCTCAGGTGTAAGGCTGCGGTTCCTCCCCTTTGAGGGAACTGGACTCAGGCTCAGATCGCGACTTCTGTAAGATGGGCTCCGAGATCTATCATCCCTTTCCACGCTTCGCCCTCTCCTTGGTGGGGACCTCGATCGGCTAAAAAAGACAAAAGTGATCCAGTTAATTAATATACAGGTACATAATGAAAAAAAACATCAAGCATCTGAACCTGAACATATATGAACCAACATCATTAAAGGGATCAGGATGCGTGTACAAACCTGTAGCTTCGGCTGTAACTTGGGCTACGACTTCTGCCACGGCGAGGAGAACGGGAACGACTACGCTCACGCCTGCAGTTTATATATTTTAAACAATGTTAGAGGAGAACTTTGAAAGTATTCACTCAGAAGGGAAAAGAAAAATAATCGACGAAACAAGTATTTAAGCACCTTAATTCTTTTGGGCTATTTTTGCACTGCCTCTCAATATGGCCTCTTTCTCCACAGCGATAGCACTTATTCTTCCAATCCCCAGCCTTACAATCACGAGCCCAGTGGCCATCAATACCACAATTAAAGCAGCGCCCAGATCCAGGTGGTGGACCTCTGCCCATGTATTCCCGGGAACCACGTGGAGCCTACTCAAAGTAAAAGAAGCAGAAACAATCAGTTTCAGAATGCAACATGAACTTCAGATAAGCTGAAAAAACAAACTACAAACTTACCCCCTTAGCAAACTCCACAATCAGACGACTACCATCAACTTCCCTGCCATCTAAGCTATATCTTGCATCATCAGCATCTCGCGGATCATAAAATTCCTGTTGACAAAAGGTGAGAGCACAAACCAACAAAGTATTTTTGAATTATAGTTAACACGGATGTGAATCCATAGACAGAGATTCTATTCCTCAAAATTCAACTGAAAAATATTCAAGCTTTAAGGTAAGAGAAACTTACAACAAAGGCGAAATCTCGCTTCATGTCCACATCTCGTACTCTGCGTAAACGGTTGCCAGAAACCAGAAACAGTAAGGCTATCATTACTTAAGAACTTCAAGTGTATGGTACTTCGCCCGTCACAGACGAACAAAACACCAGATTGAGTTTGTTGCCATTTGCATAAAAACACGCAATAAGACTACAGAAAGAATCGCCAAAGTCTCCTATAAACTCGGCAAGAATTTTCCACCAATTCCACCAAGGCCATCACCCTCCCACCATAGAGTCATAGACCTCCAAGTAAGGCCAAACCCCAAGAAACCTTCAACAAGATCATTCAAGTTAAGATAACACCACACCTAGGGGCAAAGTGCTCCCACACACAAGATGATGAAAAGTCATATTAAACCAAGCATATTATCAAGCTTGGTCAGGAACTAACTGTTCCCAAAAAATTTGGTGGAAATTTCTCACAACCCTCAAGGACTAATTAATGTTTCAATCTTTTACATCTAAAGTCACACCCACGTTCATAGAACTACATTACTTCGTAGATGATGATAATGCTCAAAACATTGAAAAAGTAGATTAAACTTACCTCCCGTATCTGCTGAAAATCCGGTCCAGATCACGCGTCCGGGTGCGTGAAGCCAAGCGACCCACATAGAGGCGCAAACCGCCATATCGATCATCGTAGCGAGGCATCTTCAGTCTGCAGTAAAGCAATGAGCATATGGAAACATATTGATAGGAACTTTTACACCATAAACAACAAGAAATCTTAACCCGTTCAGTTTTATACCCATTAATCAAATTCTAATAGCATTACACTGAAAAAATCTAAAACACAATTCATATTTTTATCGAGCTAACAATTAATCACGGACAAAACTCTACTTCTTAATTGTTGGCAACCAAGAACCGGCTCAACTAAAATTTGGGCAATTGGACATCATTGTTCTTTCAAGAATCATTGCCAGAAACACTAATTACATTCTGAAATTAACAATTAATGCATTGAAAATCTTTGAAACTCTTCGGAGATTTACAAATCTAGTTAAAACCGAATTAAATCAAATATAAGGTAAAAAGAATCGAAATTCACAACGGGTTATTGATGCGAGGGAGTAATAGACGAAATAATTGATAAAAGTTCGTACCTTTTGCAGGTGAAAAAGAAAAATCCCCAATTCAATTTAGCCCTAAAATTCACAAGAGATGAGAGAAATTTGGTCTCTCTCTCTTGAATTTATAAGCGTACTGACAGGTTGCACGGCTAGGATCAGTTTAATCCAACGGATAATAGGAATTGGTTGTCACCGCCACTGCTCTAATTAATGGACCGTCTGGCCCAACGTACTCGACTTCGTTTTTGGTAAGCGAGATGTGCTGGCCCAATATTTTTGTGTCATAATCCTCCCTCGACCAGGAAAAATATGTCTCATTAATAATCTAGCTTCTCTTTATGGATTTGAAACATAAACTAATCGTAAAGTTAAGAATTGAAGAAACTAAGTTTCAAGTTGTTTTTGTTTGTTTAGTGTTTAGTTTATCAGTACCTCGAAAATCTCCTCTTTTCCTAAAAACACATGATAATAAACAATTTATAAAATAAAATATGAAAAGTTTCGATTATCTAAATTAAAATTTTATTTTACTCTCGCTTCAAAATTTTCGTACGTTCTAACATTCGTACATACTACCGTATAATGTTAAGATCAAAAATGCTACACAAGCAAAAGTACATAAAATCCAAAATCTACTATGTAATTTCTCAATCTCTCGTTCATAAACCATGGGTTTATCATTAGCAACGTACAATTTAAGTACTTGAAATAAATAAATGGTAACTTACAATTATACACTGAATTACCAAAAGACCAACAAACAACACTGCCAACCCCCTATTCCATTTATCTCCTTTTATTTTTGCTCCCCAACAACAAAGTGAAATAAAATAGAATTCTAAAGAAAAACCCCCAAGCAATTGTTACCCACAAGCAATCCCATTTACTAAGATCCGTTATACCCTGCCGTTTCAGGATGTCTAATCCGGTGGTCACACAACTAGACCCAGTTATATTCATCCCCAATGTGTTGCTCATGTTCTTCAACAACTTCAACTTCAAATCAGTAGGGACGGCTCCCAATGGTGTGTTGTCGAAGATTTGAATTCCAGTTACTAAACACTTCATATGGTCATCGAACTCGTTCTGTAAAACAGCTTCATATGGATACTTCACCAGAGAAATGTAATGAAACCAAAGCCAATAAACCGGAATCCGATCTCTGCTAATGAAAAACCCACTAAAGAGGAGAAAGTATGCTAAAATGGCCACCACAATCGTGAATCCCAACGTGACATGTGCGACAACGCCGGATAAAAATGTCACGAATGATGATCCGGCCCAAAACGCCGAGCATATTGTCAAGAAGAAAAAGAGAAACCCTTGAAGGCCACCGGCCAACCCCACCGCCCAAAAGGTGGTGGCCGCAAAGGCAAGAGATAGGATCAGCAAGGAGGGAATGCAGAGTAGTGAGTGAGCTAAAACATAAGATGATCGACGGTAGGCATTGTAGGCAGTTTCTCTCATGAATATGTATCGTTCTTGTAGGAAAACGGGGATTGCTTCAGCGCAAGTGTAGAAGGTTGTGGACATTGCAAAAGCGAAAAATCCGAGACGCTCTTCTACACCCTTGGGGGAGTCGTCGAGGTGCCAAAACATAGTAGCTAATATGATTCCGGTGACAAGTACTGCCCCCAATCGGATGCCAAAGAGTTCCGGCATTCGTGTAGAGTTTTTCATCGAGCGTTTTGAGATCACCAACATTTCGGTCCATATCGGGTTGGCAAAAGTAGGGACTGAAGAGGCTAGGTTAGTGTCAATGGGAGCACCCGAGACTAGCTTTCCTCTTGAAATACTTGCACTTATTGCATCTTTGAGAGAGAGCTTTGGCATACTGCCGGAAGTGTTGTCGGAACCGGTTTGTTTGTTCTTTAGCTTCTTGGTCACTTGCCATGACTTGTTGAACTCCACCAACCTCTTGGTTCCACCTATTCAAAATTCATACACACAATTAACTATACGTAAATAACAAACATAGTTCAGTAATAAGGATCGTTTAGGTCTTCTTAATTTCCGGTTTTGTTACCAGTTTTCTGTTGATAGAAGGATAGTTGCGTTTTGTATGTCTATCCTACATCGATTCTCTTTGTAACATTCTTTTCTTTCAATAAAATTATGCACGCTTGAGGCTTAAAAAAATATAGAAAAAACAAATATAGTTCAGTCGATTTTGGGATGATAAATTTTACCTGGAGTTTCCTCCAATTCTCGAATGAGGTCCAAAGCGAATTCAGTCCTGTTCTCCGTTTCAGGTATAGGGTGCCCAAATTCACCGAAAAAGACCGGAAGATTCACCGGCGAGCCACTGTACACAGTCTGTCCATGTGATAGAAGTACCAACCTGTCCAGCAAGCCCAAAATTCTGTAACTAGGCTGATGTACGGACATAACCACAATGCTACCGCTCTGAGCTATTCTCTGCAAAACCTTCACCACCATGAAAGCGCTAGTCGAATCGAGCCCTGAGGTCGGCTCGTCGAGAAACAAAACAATCGGGTCATGAATGATGTCAATACCAATAGAAACTCTCCTCCTCTCACCACCGGAGACACCGCGGTGGCCCTCATCTCCGATCACTGTCTTCGCGGCGTTTCGGAGGCCTAGTTGATCAATCAGGGCTTCCACACGAGACTTCTTCTTGGATTTTGATAAAGTACGTGGGAGCCGGAACTCGGCGGAGAACATGAGAGTCTCCTCCACCGTCAGCATAGGAAACAAGAGATCGTCCTGCATGACATAAGCCGATATCACCTTGAGCATGCTCGAGTTGAGAATCTCATCGTTTAACGTGACGGTCCCTTTCAAGCTGTCCTTGGCGATCCGATCAGCCAATGCGTCTATCAACGTCGACTTGCCTGAGCCGCTTGCTCCGAGAACAGCCATAATCTGGCCTTCTCTGGCCTCGCCGGAGACGCCGTTCAGCAAAACCTTGGTGCTGCTGCTTGAACTACCACCAAGTTTAGCCACTGGTTTTCTGAACGAGGGCAGTAACGTCTTGCGGCGGACCTTGACGCTGTAAGTGAGGTTGTTGAAAGAGAGGACGAAAGGGTAGGTCGAGTGAGATAGAGAGGTTGAAGGAAACCCGAAGTCGAGGACGTGGTGGTCATTTGACGACGTCGTTTTCCGGTCGGGGGTTCGGGACTGCTCGACCCACTGGAGAAGCTCGGCGAGAGTAGGGTTGTTTCGGGGTCGTTTGGGGTTGAACTCTCGGAGCTCGAGAGTGGGTGGCGCCGCCGAAGACATGTGGTGGTTTTGGAGGTGGTGGTGCAACACGAGAAGTGTGGCGTAGTTCTAGTAAGAAGTAGTGTTTGGGTGCATGATTTATAGAAAGGTAGTAGAAGTAGGCAGTGATGGTTGTGTTTGGTGAGCTTAAGTGTGACTCCGAGGGTTGCGTCATGGCGTGAAATGATGCAGCTTTCTGGTCATTTCTCTTCAACCTAGTCTAAAGGTCTGAGGGAGCGGTTAGAATTTACATGGTTTCAATTAGATGTAGTAAATTAGTAATTCTCAATACACGGAAGGCTTAATCACGCGGCATTGATGAATACAACAGAGTTTTATTCACGCATTATTATGAAATATGAATCATGGGAGAGATCGTAATGAGAACCATACAATGAGGACCAAGTAAAGATTTCAAATAAACGAGTGGATGAGTGTCTAAACTATAATTGATGTTTGCAAATTCTAATGTGCATGCATGTCATCTAACTGTTTATTATAAGTTCTCACTTTGCCTTCACTATAAGCTCTCTCTCTCTCTCTTTTAGTATCATATTGTATCGTATCGTATCGTATCGTTTAAAACTCTTATAAGTATAGATTGCGATTTTCTAATGCAAGCTATATTAATGAAGTTCCTTGTTCAAATACAATCCCATATGGCATGGGTGCCTGAACTTCGAACATCATCTCACATCGGAGCTGTTTCGCGAGGAAAGGATTGAAAACAACTTATATGGAGACCCTATGGAAAACATCGGGTAACTTTAGTTGGATTACTAGCCCTAGGTCGACTAATTTGGTAGGTTGTCAAAATCGAACAAAACCTCATTATTCATCAAATGGTTTCTTCTAAATATCACCAAATCGTTTCTTGGATGGTTTAGGGGGGTTTGTTTATTATTGTTTTGATTCACATTCTATCAAAAAGTTGAACTTAAGGGGCAATTCATATACCTATTAAACTTGGTCTTTGATAGAGATCGAGGTGTATAAAGCAAATATATAGTCCTAGTTGGGTACAACAATTCAAATGATGGTATATATTAATTAGTTAGACCAAAATGCGTGACGTGAAAAGGACTAATTAATAATCCTATTTGTATATCAACTCGATTTTGCAATCAGTTATATGATTAGATTACGGTTCAGGTGACTTGTTAGTCAAGCTACTCTTTACACGCCTTCATTTCTTCACGAAACCCCCATTTATACACATAGCGTGATCTACTTAGTGTAACTTTTCCCATCTAACTAGTTGATTTTTCTCTAACCAAGTTGTTTAATGAGTATTTAGTAATAGGTATATCTCTCTACATTAGGTATGGATGTTATATCTGCCATTCTGCTGTACGTGGACTAGTGTTCATCTACTGTGAGCTCACACTGTTTATAGTTGAAAAAATGTGGAGTATTGATTTGGCTTTCGAAAGATCGCCATAAAATGCGGGTTAAAATTATTTATGAATTCGGTTTGGGTGTATTTCAATTTGCAAGAAGATGGAATTGTAAAATACTATAATCAAAGAGAAAAATAACCGACTGAAGAGAAACCACAATCTATGATCACCAACAATAGAAATTATAAGAATAAAACCAAAAAAAACGGCATCCACAAGATCAGCTACTGGAGCGTCAAAGAACCCTAACTGAGTTACAATTGCAAATCATGCTTATTGCCTCAATCAACATTTGCATTTGTAATTTCAAAAAAGAAAAAGAAAAAAAAACATTTAAATTTTATAATCCTGGGTTAGGAATATAGGTAGGCAATAAATTGACAAGTTTAGTGTTTTGAAGTTGTATCGAAGTATCAAACCATCACGTCGTTGGATAATGGCTTGTTGCAAGAGGATGATAGATGTACTGGCAAGCACATGTTACGGGGAGCAAAAACTTTTAGCAATTGGCCTTGCCAATTAGGGGGATCCCTATCAGTTTGGGTTGTATTTTGTTTGGTTCCCTCCTATTCACAACGATAAGTCTCTCACTTCAGTACGAGTGTAGGGCACCTCTTATGTCTTCGAGTGACTTGGGAGTTCCTTAGTCTTTCGACCCCAATATTCCCTAATACAAAAGGAAAGAAGAAGCAAAGCAAGAACAACTTGATTAGCAAAGATAAAAAAAAAAAAAAATATATATATATATATATATATATATATTTGGTGTCTGGTTCACTGATCACATGCTCATTGTATAATCTAAAACTTTGTGGGAGTCCTACGCGTACGAACTGTTCTCAATGCCTAGATGCTGGCAACTGTACTGAATCATTCTTAAAGCTTGCAGGTTGGGATCAATGGTGACCGAACTTTGTACTGCTTGCTGAGCTTCATAATGGATGGATGACCTCTCTGTTCGAGAAAATGATGGCCGAACATGGCTGATGTAAAGAATCGCAAGCTGTAGACTCGATCCTAAAACTGGTTGATCCACCTCAGTCAAACCGCGCTGGTTATTAATGGTGTAGGACTTGTCTAAACCCGAACCTGGTTGATCCAGCTAAGTGAAACTGCAAAATCCTAGCCCAGTTAAGAAGCTAATACCATTACAGGAAAACACTTCTTCCCATAGTCAAACTGAATGATTGGGAGCAGTTGGAGAATTGTTGATTTCTTCATGCTCCTTAGTCATGCTTCTAAAATCATTTCCCTTGCGACTTATGTGTGTTTCTATGGGGAAGGTTTTAAATACGGCTATTCATTCTACGGACAGATGAGGAACAAGAACATTATCATCACGCCGCAGCATTAGGCTTTTCGTGCTACATCGTTTTGGTCATAAACGTAGTATCTACATAAGGCACCAAAATATAACTTGCATACTTCTTTTGCTGCATTTCCTAATTATGAGAGAGTCATCCGAGTGTTACAAAAAAACCTAAAAAATTAAGATATTTAAGTGAGGACAGCAGGCAGAGAAAAGTACTGTTTATCCCTCAATAAATCGGGAGGGTCAAGTTGAGACCCATGGTAAAAACTAGCTGTGTTCGAGTAAAACCCATTTTCAGGGTATACTAAACATACATCCGCTGCTCATTCTGCCTTGGGCTTTGATGGTTTTCTCCTCCTGGATATTTGGGACTTGGTTGTCCACCTGCCGACTAACTTTAGGACCTCATCGATGAGTATCACCGGCAATGCAACGGCCAAAACCAACAGCCATTCATTTAGACTCAGGGGCACGATGCCGAATATTTGAGCTAGGAAAGGGACATACAGGATCAAGAAATGAAGGCCGAATGAGATAGACATGGCCACAAGGAGCCATGGGTTGACCCACGGGGGCATTGACAATAGGCTTCCATCCTCAGAAAGGGCATTGAGTGAGTTGAACATTTCGATCGCAACCAACACAGAGAGGGAGAGAGTCATAGCCTTAACTTTGCCGCCATGGAAATAATCGCATGGGTTCTCAAAGGAGATGACCTGACTTCCAGCTGTGAAGGGTGAAGCAGTAAAATTCTGCCAGGTTGAGCACTGTCCCCAATTGGCAAGTTGCGAGTAAGTAACAAGGGAGTGGCCATCCCCACTGAGATCGATACCCAAGAAGGAACCATGAGTATACCAAATGATGAATACGCCAACTGTTGCTACTCCAACATAAAGCCCAATTACCTGTTTAGCATAATCAAGTGAATATCAGTGACAATGATCGCAGGTCAACTCATGAAAAGTCGAATATCAATATAACATAAGAACAGACGAGAGAGATGAAAAGTGAGCTACCAAATATCGGAACAATATCCAAGCACTGATCAGTGAATCATCACTTCTGCGTGGGGGTTTCTTCATTATGTCCTTGTCCGGAGGATTGAATCCTAATGCTGTTGCAGGTGGCCCATCAGTGACAAGATTGACCCACAAAAGCTGGACAGGGATGAGCCCTTCAGGAATGCCCAATGCTGCTGTCAGGAATATAGATGCAACCTCACCAATATTGGAAGAGATCATGTACCTGAAAAAGGGTTTAGACAATAGAACAAAGAAAAATTACTATGTGAATTAACAATGTAGCAAATTTCCAAACTCCAGTGAAATCAACATACGGGTAGGGTGAAGTCAACAGCCACACGAGTCAACACCACCAGGTGTTATAAATTCTTTCCTAGAAGTGTGTATGATGAGATTCATAAGATGGCAGCAATTATCACTAATCATAACCTTCTTTTTATCACTCGAGATTGATACTACTTTCCAAACAATAAAAAAATGAAGATCTAATACAAACCTGATGAAGGCCTTCATGTTGTTATAGATAGATCTTCCCTCACCAACAGCAGCAACAATCGTGCTGAAATTATCATCTGCCAAAACCATGTCCGAAGCTTCCTTTGCAACCTGCAAGAGATATGAATTGGGAGGTTTATGTTAAGAAACTAATAAACCACGGCTGGATAACATGAAAAACATACCAAGCAATGGATGTCTAAAAGAAGTTTTAGTAATGTGTTTGTGTGTGTGTAAATTAAGGATCAGAGACCATGACCATTACATTTACATAATATCACTATCAATATGATTGATGTACTAGTTCTTGTTTGGTACAACAGGGCATTCCTCTTAAATTTATAAAACAAAAACCTCATAGAGTATAAAATGCTACCTAGAGACTGCCTATATGCATGCCTATGCTGCATATTTCTTTTTCCATCCTCACTATAATTGAAGGTTTCAATCCACAGTTCCACACTATTACCATGCTGTTCCCTGTAAAACCTATTTAATCTATTGCATATGACACTAAAAAGACTAGAAATTTCATTTCCACTGTGCCAACAAAAGAGCAGACATCAGAAAAGTACTGAACAAGCAAAGTACAGAATAATTACCTCGGTTCCAGAAATACCCATTGCAATTCCAATATCAGCAAGTTTCAAGGCAGGTGCATCATTCACTCCATCACCAGTCATGGCAACCACCTCACCATCATCTTTCAGCAACCTCACAATCTCTTGTTTGTGCCTCGGTTCAGCCCTTGAAAAAAGCAGCCCACCACCTTGTCTCAGAAAGGCTTTCTGTTTCTGATCTGACAGATTCATAAAGTCTCTTCCTGTTATGCTTCGTGTCTTTATCTCTTCATGAGTACCAAAAACACCTATTTCACGACATATAGCTTCTGCTGTGTTCTTGTTATCTCCAGTAATTACCATAACACGAATTCCAGCTGCACGGCAATCTTCAATTGCATCAAAAACCTCCTCTCTTGGCGGATCCTTTGATAAAAATTAAAGAGTTGTTTAGTTAGTGAAAATTCTATGATGATGAGTAATGAGCAAAAAGATACAGAGATAACATGTAAGGACTCACCCTCAGTCCAACCAAGCCAACAAAAACAAGTTTGCTCTCAATTGATGAATAATTAGATGGATCAAGTAATTGCTTGTGAGCTGGATGGTCATCACCATCATAGGATTCAAAGTCGGCCAAGTCATCTTTGTATGCAAAGCCCAGACAACGTAGTGCATCAGATGACATTTCATTAAGAGCTTGTAAGATGTAGTTCCTCGTGTCATTATCTAGTGGTACAACAGTTCCATCAAGCAACTGAACCTGAGTGCTTCTCTCCAACACATTTTCTACAGCACCCTGCCATAATGTAGCACCTCATTTTTAGATAGAAATCTTAAACACTATGAGGAACTTGAAAATGAAATCTGGAGAGTGCAAGAAAATATGACTGCCGTGCAAACCCAAACATATTTGTATTATCAGGAAATGTAAAAAAAAATTAAATACATAAATTTTATATAAAATAAAAAGTATAAAAGAAATAGAAAAAAAGAACACTCCTTGTCATGTCATTTACCACTGAGAAGCTCAGACAATGTGTACCATAAATACTTGTGATAGTGGCAAAGGTAATATCAGGCAAATTTAAGTTCCAGAGAGATGACAGAAATGTGCCATTTTTTTTTCCCAAAACGCACAGCTAAAAAGATTCTCAAAAGTGAAAGTACAACAAAAATCATCACCAAACAGGGTTTAATGGTATCAAAGGTAATATGCCATTCAAGATACCTCCAAACAGAAACCATTGCCCTTAATGTTTGCAGACTGCGAATTGCAATAGGAGCACAATTTTATTGAAAAAGTAAAATCAGAGCGAAAATTATTTCTCTGACGAATAAATTCACATAAATTACTCAAAATTCCCAGTTTCTATCACTTGACAAAAATACTCTTAAAGTGTTGAATTTCAAAATTTATCAAATGCCATAGGTTGATCCATAAGGAAATTTTTAAAGATGCTATCATAACTTTTATAGAAGCACATACCTTCACTAGCAAGGAATTCTTCCCTGATCGGGAGGTGGCAATGACACCCATTGATTTCCTATCACGATCAAACTCAAGAGTTGCAACTCGGCGATCGGATTCATTCCACTGCTGGCAACAACCTTAAGAGCAGAAGTAACCAAAGAGCAGCAGTCAGCTCTAAATGTTCAAAAGTTGCAACAACATAGATAAATAGAACCATTTCAAGTCCACAGTTCTGCTTTACCTAATAAATCAGTTTTACTTGATCCAACACCTCGAGATGCTTCAGGAAGCCCCATCTTCTCAACTAAAACCTGAAACGACAATAGCCAGAGTTAACAAAACGACTTCCTTTCACAGGATGGAAATACTCAACAAATAGATCCTTGTACACTTCATTTACCAAGAATCTTGTTTGCTAGGTTTCCAAGATTATATATTTATTCACGAAACAAACACATTTAGCCATCAACATACATACACAGCAAGTGTATATATACTAACCTTAAGAGCTGCCTCGGTAGGCATTCCATGGGCAACATACTTCTGTTCTGATTGGGTAATACCAGCATCATTACAGACAGCAGCTACCTTTGCAATCGTTTGAAGATTCATATCCATACGTCCAGTTGGCCAGTCATGAATTTTGCCATCTGCTGGATTGTATGTAGTCCCATCCACCTTAAACTTCCGTAATATAGTAGGTCTAGGACCCAAAGCAACAAGCCTGGAAACTGCCATTTGGTTTGTAGTCAAGGTCCCAGTTTTGTCAGAACAAATAACTGTGGTACAACCCAGAGTTTCAACACTGGGAAGCTTTCGAACCAAGGCATTTTTTTGAGCCATTTTGCGGGTACCAAGAGCCAAGCAGGTAGTGATGACTGCAGGCAGACCTTCAGGAATAGCAGCCACAGCCAATGCCACTGCAATCTCAAAGTAATAAGTGCACTTCTCAAATGAAAACTTGAAGTTCCTAGGCATCCCATCAACATTTTCCCAAGTGAGGAAGTACTTGACATTGATGAGCCACACCAATACACAAATCACTCCGATTATCATCGTGAGCATCTCCCCAAACTCATTAAGCTTCTTCTTCAACGGAGTGTCTTCCTCACTCTGCGACGCCACATGAATTTGCATATGTACCTTCCCAATCTCAGTAGCCATCCCGGTCTGCGCAACCAAGCAAATGCAGTTCCCATTCACAATAGTCGTCCCGGCAAACACCATAGACCACTTCCCCTGAATATCAGCATCCTCTGCAACCGGCTTGTTAGTCTTATTCACAGCCTCACTCTCCCCAGTCAGCGAGCCCTGCTCGACCCTCAAAGTCGAGCTAATCAACTCCACAACACGCATATCGGCAGGAACCTTATCCCCAACCTTCAGCTCCACAATATCCCCTGGAACAAGCTCCTTCGCCGGCAAACTCGGAATCTTACTCCCATTCCGAATCACCGATGCCTGCTCCGACTGAATCTCCTTCAGCGCCTCCAACGCCTTCTCGGCATTGCTCTCCTGCCAAACTCCAACAATAGCGTTCACAATCAAAATCAAGAAGATCACCAACGGCTCCACAAACGCCGTGATCTCCTTCTCGCCGCCTTCGTCGCCGTCCAGCCACGCCAGCACAAACGAGATCACCGCCGCCGCGAGCAGAATCCTCACCAGAGTATCATTGAACTGCTCCAGCACCAGTTTCCAAATCGACTGCCCCTCGTGCTTCTCCAGCTCGTTCCACCCGTACTCCTCCCGCCGCTTCGCCACCTCATCCGTCGTCAATCCTAACTTCCTGTTCACGCCGAAGTGCTTCTCGCACTCGGTAATCTCCTTACTCCACGCCGGAAACACATCGCGATCGGACGGCGTCGTCGCCGGAGCGGCGGCCGTCTTCTCTCGCTTACCGAAATCCTCACCTCCTTTCCCCATTCAGATCTAAAAAACACAGAGAAGGAAAAAACGAAAGCTTCAAGTCTCTCTAAAGATCAAAACGATTCCAAAGAAGACTCGATTCCGAAGCAATCCGAAACCCTCGATATCACCGGGAATCGGATTCCGATTCGGAAGTAGCCGAAACTCCAAGCGAATCCAAAATAATAAGAATCAAAACACTACAGAACAATTGGTAATTTTGTAAGAAATTAAAACCCCTAGGGTTTTTGACTCTCCAAAGTAATCGAGTACCTGTATGGTCAAAGATTAATTCTTTGCAAAAATTCCAAATAGTCAGTTGAATTTCGAGAGATAAAACCAGAGAAAGAAAGCGAAAGCTTTAAATTTCGAATGGCTGGTTCTTCTTCACTCTCGCCCGCATCGGCTGCTGTGCCCCTCTCTCTCCTACTCCACTATCACTAAGCTTCCACTCTCTCTCTCTATATCTTTCTCTCTGGGACTATTATCAGAGAGATTAGAGGGTAATTAGCGGAGGATTAAGTTTGAGATTAGTTGAATTTCGAGGAAGGTCCGTTGAGTTGTTAAAAACCTAATATATATACGATGAGGATTAAGGCTTGAAGTAGGGGAGTTCCCTTTGAAGTAGGTGGAGTGTGACGTAGAGATGGTGACGTGGCCTGATTTGATTGGGGAGGGTTTCGTTCTGCTTGGTTTCTATTGGCTGGGTATCCTATTCGCGCGGGCGGGGTTGGAGTTAAGGATTTTTATATAAATTTTTGGTTTGGAAGAGTACTTGGATGCTCTAGATCTTTCTTGGTTGTGGTTTGTGTACGGCTGATCACGAGCGTCCAATCGATGGATCTTATTCTAGTTGACTGGATGATCGAGGATGTACTTTTTTTACTGCTTTTGTACTGATTAATTTTATTTTAACTTTACTTGTTATGGAAAAATTGGAAGAAATAATTCTTTACACCAGAGACTTTTGTCTCATTTATCTGAGAATGAAAGATTTGGGTTAATATAATTGATTCAAGTATTCTATTTATATCGTAAGATGTTACTAAACAAGTACTATAGTGTGAAAATTTTTTCCTTCACATTTATAAGTGGTCATTTCTACTATTAAAAAGTCGGGCGTTATTTAATTTTAAAGACTAAATCAAGAGACTTGTAGTATTAAAGTTTATTCTCTCAATAACTACTAAAATTTAAAATATGAACTAGACATACGCAATAACTTAAGAGTCATTCAAAAATAGGTAAATTTCAAACACGCACTATCACTTGTTATTACTTTTAAAACATAAAAATTTTAGATATATATGCAATCACTTACAAATCATACAGATGTAGGTATTGGTCAGTTAGAAATGTCGACAAAAGGATGTCACCGAGCGAGTACATATATCATATATATTATAGACCCTTTATATGTTTATATAAATTCTGAAAAATTTGTCACTCGATATAAATATCTTTTAAAATTGAACATATATATGCTTAATTATCATTATCAACGCTTAACCGCCATAATCACAAGTTGACCTCAACTTCTGCAACAAGTAAACTTCTCATCCTCATACTTAGAATTTTCTTCTTCAACAAACTCATTTCAATAATGTTGTTAATGTGAGGAAGGAATCGTTCACGCAATCTAGCTTTTTCCTAGTCATTGATCATGACTGAGTCGTGACCATGACTCACTTTAGACCCTGAGACCTTGACACCTTGATCGCAATGGCAGCAGATCTTTCCTCTAAAGGTTTATAAAGTAATGTTGTATTGGAAAAACTTAATCGAAAGGTATCATCGGACTCTGAACTGGAAACTTCCAGGAAGATCACCAAAGTGAAAGAGAAAGAAGAAAAGGTGATGGAGTTAGGTTGAATAGGAATATCCAAATTGATCGAGGTTGTGTTAGTTGAAAGGTGATGGGACCAAAACGCCTGCTTGTTTTATTGCAAGAGCCAAGGGGCATAACTCATAGGCATATACCTTGGCGCCCAACTTCTTATTCTCGCATTAAGGTTGAGTGACTTGAGTCACACTTTAAATTTTTGTTCAAAGTATGACTCCTACTTTACATTTGTATAATTGATGATCTAGCAAAAAGAGAGAAAGCCCGTATTATTGATGATCTAGCAAAAAGAGAGAAAACCCATATAAAAAATACCAAGGGCGGTTAATCGATTTTTACGTTAATTTTTGATCACATATCGTCATTCTAACCGTTCATTTTTTAGGATTATAAGTAGATAATCTTTAAAGATGCCGTCAGAATATAATGTTAGAAAAGTCTAGACATCTTCATTACTATGCGTATGCAAAATGGACAGAGCTGGAGTATAAAACAATATGTACATATTTGAAGTACAAATGAACTAGACCGAGCACTCGTGAATCTCCAACAAGCTGGCTTCCCAGTTTTCACAGCTGTTCATGTCTCTCTTGGTTTCGATGATGAGATCCATTGAGAAAACAAGATCCCTCACAGAAAAAACTGCAATTATATGCAAGACAGATTTGGCAGGATATGTATTCCACGCCCTTCTTCACATGTTCGTTCTCTAATACTATTCAAAATGTGATTCTCCTCGCTAAAACAACTAATCAAACAAGAGATTATTATAATCACTACTCATATTTCTGATTGGATCCATGCAAACCCTAATATATAAACCATTTCATTTCAGTGCTCTCAGGGCTCGATATGAGAAGGTACCTTCCTTGTACTGCTTTCCCTTCCTTTGTTTAATCTCTATAAGTAGAAGCCTGAACTGTGATCGAGTAATGGAAGTAACCAGGAAGCAAATATATACTGGGATGAGTAGGAACACAGCTAAACGAAATAAGATATTTAGATAGATTAGTATAGGGATTCAGGTGTCACTGTCGGTTGTTGTTTTGGAGATGGGGATATATTCCAAAGTTCCAAGCATATACTTAAAGAGTTTAGGATGAGACCCAAGAAATCACTGTTGGGTGGAACATATGACATATTTATTAGGGTTTCTATTGAAGGAAAGAATCATCATAGTATCACCGAGATTGATACTAGTTAACAGTTTCGTATTAGATAGATACTAACTAATAGTTTCCCATTGTATTTAGGGTTGTAATCGTGCATAGACTCCTACTGCATAGGGTTTTGTATAGTGCATATATATATAGCTTGTAACTCAGTTTTTATCAACAAGAAATATAGCCTCCTTTGGCCATAGTTTTCTTCATGGTTTTAGAGCAACACCGATCCTAAACACCACACCACAATTCATTACAACATTCAATCTTCAATCCCAAATATGACCAAGTCTGAACAGAAGGACGTCAAGTCCAATACTTCTGACCCAAGCACAAGGAATCCATGGGGACAACACCAATCATGCTCTTCACTTGCATCACTCGGATCAACCGGGCGCTGTTCTTGTCACACAAGCCCTAATGGAGGACAACTTCACCGACTGGTCGCAATCCATGAGCGACGCCCTGAAAACCAAAAATAAAATAGGTTTTGTCCTCGGGACTCAAATCAAACCTAGCATCAATGAGGAAGAACTGCAACAGTGGGAGCGTTGTGACACCCTTGTGAAAACATGGCTTGTTGCAGCAATGACCAAGCCAATTGCAAGCAGCGTTCGACACTGCAAGACCGCAAGAGACATATGGGTTGATTTATATGAAAGGTTCTTACAGACGAATACCGTCCAATTGTTCAATGTAGAGCATGCTATTCATGGTTGCGTTCAAGGTGCAGAGTCTGTAACAAGTTTCTATACAAGGCTGAAAGCTCTATCGGACGATAGAGATGCTCTTTGCAATCTACCACCTTGCACATGTGAGCTTACGGAGTACATGCAAAACCAGAAGACAATGAAATTCCTCATGGGATTAAATGATAGCTATGATATCCTTCGTAGTAACATCATTGCAATTGATCCATTGCCGACTGCTAACAAAGCCTATTCTATGGCTTTACGACATGAGAAACAAGCAGATCTCAGAGGGAGCTACTTTCTCAGTTAAGCAAAACCACCGAGATGAAGGAGAATCTAGTGAACGTGATATTCGCTCTCATGAGCGTGAAGTGAGATGCGAAAAGTGTGGCAAGAAGCACCAAACTAAAAATTGTCGCCAGCACCTCAAGTGTACCTATTGCAAATGGAGAGGCCACACCATTGAGGATTGTCGCACAAGAAAGAGAGATGAGGATAAAAACAGCCGAAGCAATCATGTAGATTCAAATGATCTATCCGAGTCAGACATCAGCTTTCCCTTCTCTAAAGCAGTGTGCGGCAAACTTGCCAAGTTGCTAAGCCAACACACAGATTCGACAGTCAACAATGTCGGTAATACTTCTCACCTTGAAGACCTATCAGGTAAAGCTTTTCAATCTCCCAACAACAATAGTGTTTGGATATTGGACAGTGGAGCTACTGACCATATCGTTTATTCTCCTAATCTTCTTACAAACAAATATCCTACACAAAATCGATTTGTTAAGTTACCTGATGGTACAAGGGCACAAGTCTCTCACATAGGGACAATAGTTTTTTCTCCTAAGTTCATTTTACACAATGTGCTCTGTGTTCCCATATTTTACCTCAACTTAATCTCCATCACCAAACTTACTCATGATTCATTCTGCGTGACTATATTCCTCAAAGAGCTTTGTTTTATACAGGACCTTCGCTCCGGGGAGATGATTGGGACCGGGATTGAGAAGGAAGGATTGAACTGCCTCAACCAAGCTCATCAGATCAAATGTAACACAATTTAAGTTGATAGGCAGTCATCAACATGGCACCAGCGTCTTGGTCATCCCTCTACTCGAGTCTTTCCTTTATTTCTTTTCTTAGCAAATAAGACTTGTGATGCAAGCAATTGTTCAGTTTGTCCTTTAGCTAAACACACCAGAATTCTTTTCCTTTGAGTTCCATTTCTAGTCACAAAGCTTTTGACTTGATTCATGTAGACATTTGGGGAGGTTATCATGAACCCTCGATTTATGGGGCACAATATTTTTTAACTATCGTTGATGATTTTACTCGATGCACATGGGTTTATTTGATGATAAAGAAATCGGAGGCTCGTCAACTCTTGATCAATTTTATTCACCTTGTCGAAAATCAGTTTGATACAACAGTTAAAATTGTTCGTAGTGATAATGGCCCCGAGTTCACGCTCAAAATTTTTTATTCCTCCAAGGGCATTATACATCAAACTAGCTGCGTCAACACACCACAACAAAATGGTGTTGCTGAACGCAAGTATCGACACTTGTTGAATATGGCTAGGGCTTTATTATTTCAAGCACATCTTCCTAAACCATTTTGGGGAGACGCCATCCTCACATCCTGTTATTTGATCAACCGCACCCCTACACCTCTTCTCAAAGGTCTTACCCCTTTTGAGAAATTATTTAATATTACACCGAAATATGATCATTTAAAGGTTTTTGGATGTCTCTGTTTTGCGTCAACTCATCCTTTTAAACCTTCCAAATTTGATGCTAGGGCTCCTCGATGTATTTTTCTAGGATATCCTACTGGTCAGAAAGGATGCACACTTCTTGACCTTGATCAAGAACGAGTCATTGTCTCACGGGATGTAATGTTTTCCGAAAATCAATTCCCTTATGCCGATTCTGCCTCTTCTCTTCCTTATCGACCAGTCACTCCCCCCAATTCGAGTCAAACACCTAGTCAACCTCGGAGTCACAATTCGCCCCCATCCACTCCAGTCTCTGATAATATGGGTAGTGATAGGACTCTTCCTTTGGGTGAAACACAAGTACCCCCAGTTACTAGTCCTTTGTCTAGAGAGTCTGCTCCAATGCAGCATGTTGAGACTTCGGGTGATATGATATCCACAAGAGCTTTAGGAGATAACTCACAGGCTCAATCTCCTCTTGAAGATCGAGTTACCATCGTTCCTCCTCTTCTCTTACCAACACCAACAGCTTTCGCTCCTACACCCCCATCAGCTTTGGATGCCCCTCCTCTAGACACTCAGCCTCATCCTCTGCCCCGCAAGTCTTGTCGTTCTACAAGAACTCCGGACTTTTTGCATGACTATCATGTTGAGGCAGCTCTTCCTTCTCGTGACCTACCGTCATCTTCTACGGGCTCAGGTACCTCCCACTCCATTTCCCAAGTTCTTTCTTATAATCGCTTGTCTCCTTCTCACAAAGCCTTCACTATTATTCTCACCCTCCACAAGGAGCCTTCTACTTATGAACAGGCTATGAAACATCAGGTGAGGCGGGATGCTATGCGAAAAGAGATTGATGCCCTTGAACAGAACCGTACTTGGAGCCTTGTCCCTCTTCCTGCACACAAACGTCCTATCGGATGTAAATGGATTTACAAAATTAAACTCAATCCAGATGGTTCTGTTGAACGATACAAAGCCAGACTTGTTGCCAAGGGATATAGTCAGCTTGAAGGCATTGATTATAAAGAAACCTTTGCTCCTATTGCCAAGCTTACCACGATACGTCTTCTTCTCAGCCTTGCTGCCCTCAGGAACTGGCATATCCATCAGCTTGATGTCAACAATGCCTTCTTAAATGGTGATCTTGACGAAGAAGTGTATATGAAACTTCCTCCCGGTTTTGGTCGAAAGGGGGAGCATCGAGTTTGTCGGCTACATAAAAGTTTGTATGGCCTCAAGCAAGCATCGAGACAGTGGTTCATTAAACTGTCTTGGGCACTTAGGGCAGCAGGATTCACACAAAGCTGGTCAGACTACTCATTGTTCGTCCGAAACCGAAATGGGAAGTTTACAGCACTCTTGGTTTATGTAGATGATGTTATATTAACTGGTAACAGTCTTGAAGATATTGCATCGATCAAAGAGTCACTCTCTCAGGAGTTCAAGCTTAAGGACCTTGGCAATCTGAAATACTTCTTGGGCATTGAAGTAGCACGGTCAAGACAAGGCATAGCTCTATCACAAAGGAAGTACGCATTAGAGATACTTGAAGATGCGGAGTTTCTTGCTGCTAAGCCATCTAGATTTCCCATAAATCAGAATCTGGTACTTACGCAAACAGGGGGAGAGTTGATATATGATCCATCACAATATAGAAGACTTGTTGGGAGGATGATTTATTTGACTATTACTAGGCCGGACTTGACATATGCAGTACACATTTTGACTCAGTTCATGGACAAACCACGCCAACCTCACCTTGATGCAGCTTATCATGTATTGAGGTATGTGAAGAACACTCCAGGCGAAAGGTATCCTCTTACCCTATACAGGAAAGCTCGAGTTGACAGCTTTCTGTGACGTTGATTGGGCACGCTGCAAGGATACGAGAAGGTCTGTAACAGGTTACTTTATCATGTTTGGACATGCACCTGTATCATGGAGAACGAAGAAACAAACCACAGTTTCACGTTCTAGCGCCGAAGTCGAGTATCGATCCATGGCATCCACATGTTGTGAAGTTACTTGGCTTAGATACATATTAAGGGATTTGCACGTTAAATACGTACAACATACTAATCTATTATGTGACAATCAAGCTGCTATCCACATAGCTGCTAATCCAGTTTTTCATGAGCGGACAAAGCATATTGAAATAGATTGTCATGTTGTACGTGAGAAGATACAACGTGGAATGATCAAAGCTACACATATAAGCACTAAAGAGCAACTCGCAGATCTCTTCACGAAACCTTTGAGCTCGGTTCAGTTTGAGATTCTTCTCAACAAGTTAGGTGTAATCAACATACACTCTAACTTGAGGGAGAGTATTGAAGGAAAGAATCATCATAGTATCACCGAGATTGATACTAGTTAACAGTTTCGTATTAGATAGATACTAACTAATAGTTTCCCATTGTATTTAGGGTTGTAATCGTGCATAGACTCCTCCTGCATAGGGTTTTGTATAGTGCATATATATATAGCTTGTAACTCAGTTTTTATCAACAAGAAATATAGCCTCCTTTGGCCATAGTTTTCTTCAAGAATGGATATATTCCAAAGTTCCAAGCATATACTTAAAGAGTTTAGGATGAGACCCAAGAAATCACTGTTGGGTGGAACATATGACATATTTATTAGGGTTTCTGTTATCATATGCAGGAATGAGGGGAGAGTCAATTCGAATGCTTTATAATAACAGAAAGTTGAATTTAGAAACGGTTGGAACTGAGGGAGGTGAGGATAATATGGCATGGGAAAAACCCAGCAAAATACCAAAAACAGTGACTTGGAACATGGAAAGACGAAGGGCAAGAGGGTTGTTGGATATGGAGTTGTTGGTGGAGACTTACAATTCGTTGAAACTGGAATAGAAGCCAATGAAGACCCGTCTCTTTTTATTCCACTATTTTGGGAAAGAAATGAAGACGCATCTAAATATTGTCATACATAAGAGGTTGGTGCTTGCAAGCAATTGCTTCTTACTCTTAAAAGGTTGATAGCTAGTCTCCTCTTGCATGGTGAAAAATAGATCATAAATCATAATTACTGTAGCTGATATTTAGTCAGCAAGTATTATCAAATTAAGTCTAAGTTTGCAACTATATATATATATATTTTTTAAAGATTTTACACTTATCTATTTATCGTAACTCGAACTCAAGACATGATAACATACTTACTAGGTAATAGTGTTTTTAACCACTTAAGCTATCCCATTTCGTCAGTGTACACACTAATTAGACCCGGTGGTTAATTTAGTCTAATATTAACCTAGTGTACGACTATAAAAATTGGCATATTCACACAAAATTAACTCTCTAAGTCTTGACTAGAGAAAGTTGTACAGTTGTACTATTAGACCAAATTGATAGTTGATAATGGTATTGAGAGCTCATAAAGGAGTGCAGTCACATTTATCCTGCAATGGGTAATTATTATACGATCAGAGTACAAGACATGAAACACACAGTATGTTAAATTTGGTGCCAATCGGTTAAATGAGATCGAATCTATCTTGGTTGACTAGTGCTAGTGGACGAAGCACCGTGAATCGACATCAGAAATGGAGGGCCAGTAAGAACAGTGAGTCTCCTTGTTGATGGTAATGGGTTAGTCAAACCAGTGAGGCAGAGACTGTACGTACTCTGCCAGAGAGTAGTGAGGAAGAGGAAGAAGAGGCCGAGAGCCATTAAAGCTTACCTTTGGAGTGTTGGACTGTTCTATATTGTGGCCATTGGAACCCTTGTGTCCTTCCCAACACAACACTCATGTGTCCTACCAGGGCATCCAGTCAGACAATAGATCATAGGTAGATTTGGATTTTGACCTTTGCCATCTCTTGCTGTCTCTCCAAGTATTAAGTAGTACGTATGCTTCTGCTACATTTGAATTCAGATACATTACATTGATTTCTACATTGATTTCAGAAGAGTATTGATTACTGGAGATCAAGTAAACAGACATTAGCTGAGTGATTCGATTCAGGTGTGGCAATCATGGGTTTCCAGGAAAACTAGGCAAAAGGTCTGGGCCAAACAATGCAGCTTAAAACCCATGATACGTATATGGGCTTCAAATGGCTTACAGCGTGATCTATTTTTGTATCCTAGGCCCTGGCTTTTTGACTTCTCAGTACTTTTTTTGGAACATTGCTTGGGATAAGTCATCAAATCTACGTGAATACTACGTGTTTGGAGTTTTGATACTCAGTAATAGTGACACTAATGACAATTGTTAATAATAGTTAATAGTTATTATATTGTCAACAAGTTTAAATAGTACTACAAACACGTAAGACGTTGTTATTATACAATTTCCTCTAGGTAGTGTTGATGCATAGAGAAAATTCTTAGGAAGTAAGAGGCAAAAAAGAAAACTTCATTTGGCCCTTTTTTCCTTGCTAGAATATGAGTATGAGAAAGAAGTTGGTGGCTGACAAAGAATAGGATAAACATCTAAGCCCATAATTAGTCCAGAAGTTTCCTTTAGGCCATCTACCTCTCATGCCCAACACCTGTGACACCATTTCACAATGACACACCGATGCCACATTGCCACCAATCCAAAGAAACAGTCATTACTCATTACCAATTATGCCAAATCATTCTATACACCACTCTCATAATAACATGCCTAATTCCCCACTACAAATTAAAACAATCTATTCTTCCAACCTCAAAATCACACACACACACACAGAACCCAGCTGGCCCTCTCTTCCTCTTTCTTTTTTGCCTTCCTCTATCTTTTCTTGCAATCTAAGTCTTACTGTACTTTATTTTCCTCATTCTACACCCCCCCCAAAACAATCTATAACACACCCCCTAAAACTTTCCTCACACAACTACTCTCTGTCTCTCTCAGCCTTTACTGCCGATCACAGAAAATGACCTCAGTTTGTATATCAAACTGTGTCCGCGACGCCCGGGATCCCCGCGTGCCGGTCCGGGCCACTTATGTCAACCTGTATAAGTGGCCTGAGTCAGATGCGGAGTTCGTGCGTTCGGTGAGCTCCAAGGGCCGGCGATCCCATGCCGCGGGGTTGCCGCATTGGCACCACCAACATCCTAGAGTGGTGGACAGCATATCATGCAGGCAAATGTATCTGAGGAGCTACACGTTCACGAGGAAAGAGACCGTGCCGGAGAAGACACAGAAGTGCTTTGGGAGAGTCAAGGAGAAGATGATAATCAACAACAACGATGAGACTCATGAGAGGAAGAGAAAGAAGAAGAAGAAGGGTAAGAAGAGTAAGTGTTTAGTTCTGAGGAAAGTGAAGGAGTATTCAACTTCTGCTCTGTTTAGAATCTTTCAGAGGCTTTTGTCTTGCTCTGCTAGTGTAGATGTTGTGAATCATGATCAAGATTAAGTCATAAACTAGATTTTCTTTTCTTTTCTTGTGCTTTTGTAATTTATAAGTCAGACATGTTGTTTGATCTGTGCTTTCAATTTTTCTAATATGTGTAAAATTTGGTTCTGAAATATTTGTGTATTTTGAATGTTCTTGGTTTAGAATTTCTTCATTTTCCTCTGTTTCTATGCTTTGTAGATGCAGAGAAGAAACCCAGATACCAAATGAACAGTAACCCATGTTATTTGGGTTTTATCTAAGTATTTTTTTTACTTCACCTTAGCTTTTGGGTACTTTGCATTTGATTGAAGTGATCTGTCTTTGGCTTTTGACTTCTATAAGTAATTTAGTTCGTGATGCAGACTAATAATATAAACTAGCTTTAGCATAGATAGCTTAACTAATTTGTAGTTGACTAATGATAGCTTAGCTAAGCAGAGTTGATGAATTTTGGTAAAGAATAGCTAAACTGCACAGGGTTGAAAGTTTCAGTCAGCACGTAATGTTAAGCCTTCATTTTCAAAGCAGAGTAGGACTAGTTCTACAGGGTTCATGCTCATTTGCAGAAAAGCTAGATGGAATTGCTCATTGCCGTCATTGGTTTATATGAAAGCCTCCAATAGTTACAGCCTGAAAACCTAATATACAATCACACAGGGACTTTAGACATAAAGTATTTGCTAAGTCTGGCTTTGGATTCGAATTGGAGGGAAGGTATGAAAGGTAGACTGCTAGCTCTTTTGGTCAACATTAGTAGAATAGTTCTGTGTCTAAAGGAAAAGCCATTAGTTACGGATGAGAATTGCACAGATTAGGTGCCAACTACAAGATGATAGAAGAAAAAACAAAGTACTAAAATGAACAATGGACCATGGTGAGTGAAATTATTGGGTTGGCGTTGGATTTAGGACTGTTCTCATTCTCATCCTCCTACTGCAAATCTTGGAACTTTGCGTTTGAAATAATAGGCAGCGTTACACATTAACAACAATCAATTTGCAACATAGAGTGTTCGTCATCGGGGTATACGTGAGTGATTAACAATCTAACAACATAATATGTCGAACTATATATAAGAACATGTCGAAAATTGTAATGAATGTGGTTTATCTTGACAAAACCTGGCTTCATATGATAGCTAAGAGTGACAACTCCGGGCCCTGGTACAAAGAAATGAGAGATGTAATGATAATAGCCACCAAACGCATTGGCTTTTGCCGATGGAGACTTGCACTCTAAGTCTCCAAGAAGTTAATGAATACGCCTGCAGCTAATACCTGATTAATCCAATGGAACTCATCAGTATCATCTGAGACTTGTAATCATTAGCAAAAGCCAGGGATTTATTGAGATTTTTACTAAAGCCACAGAATGCTTGGGGCCTCGTTCTTCCTTTTGCTAGCTTTGAAAGAACATTGGCCCTCTGGAAAAACAAGCACCATCTTTCAGTTCTGTACCGTTTTCTAAAGCCATGTGGTTTCCTTGGGACCTTGTTCTTCCTTTTGCTTCCTTTCAGAACCCTTGGCCCTCAAGAAAAACAGGGAGCTGCTTTTAGTTTATGTTCAACGACTTGGAAGCCCAACCTTGAAGCTTCATAAAAGCTTACTGACCTACCCACATGACTCCAGATCGTTTTATGTTTGTTTGAGACACTAGGAGAGTAATGTTTTCTACGATAACTGATTACAACTTTCGCAGTAAAATGACACAAAGTTCACTAATGACTACCAGAGTGCCAGCAACACACAGTTTTACCGTGTTTCACTCCCTACAATACTCGAGTAGTGATTTAGCTTATGGTTTGTCATAGTCTCTCAGAATAACCATTACACATTGTATTGCAATAGCTATTGGTTTTCCTCTTTGCTCTTAAGCGGATCTTGCACTTCGGAGCTTACTTTTTCATATATATCGCATGCCCTGATGAGTTGTTTGGTTGCATTGTTCATCCTATTGAACAGCACAAGTAACCAGAGAAGTACGCAAAATGAATGTGAATCAAAATCTTTGTATGAATTGTAGGAGGCAGTTACCAGTTCTGACGCAGAGTGCTAAGGAACTGGGGGATGAAGCTAACCAAGATAGCACGTAAAATACCAGTACAACCTTACTTTAAGTGAGGTGTAATATTCATGACATGGTTCAATACAAAGCCCAAATAGAATGTGCCTTTTACTGCAGCAGCTGAAATCACTCTTAATGAAAGAGTGGATGTTATCAATGTAAGGGTGGGTCGAGTATAACGTAAAAACTCAAAACCTTTAAGAACTCTTGCCACTGAGGAACTCTTGATTATTTGGATAGCTAAAAATTTCGGACCGAACCCTCAGGGAGGATCGATCTCCGCCAAATTTGGATACAACGAGTAACCATTATGAAAAAATGACCCCTAGTAAGTGATCCATCTCTTTTTGTTTTCAGCGGCAGGGCTGGCTTAATCGGGATACATGGAACCTTTTCTATCGTAAGGCCATATCATTTCATTTGAAAGCTTTATGCTGATAAAGACTCTTATATTATCATACAAAACAAATCAGTCACTTGGTACACAGTTCTCACTCAGCATAAAAACCATCAGATCATTCAGATGCATTCAATAAAAAGTTTCAACTACCAGCATAAACGCTAAAAGAAAAAGAATACTTCTGTAACACCTGTTCTACAATCACTTTGCTCATGATTGAGAATAATAGGTCTTTTCAAAGAGAGGACAAGCAATAAGATGCACAGAAACACTAAGAAAGCATGTACATATCGAACTTTCTGGAAGAAAAAAAATGAATCCCTGTGAACAGACTACAAAGGCCATTGAAGATAGATGCCCAAGGAGCAGAACCTCTTGACTCTATCATAGTAAATCGGTAAATCCTGTTGAACAACTCTATCTGAAGTTCTGAACAGAGTACAAAAATACATAAAGACAAACACCAAAGAAACTACTGACCACTGAATTATGACTCAAAGGTCTCCAAAGAAGATTAAAACTTTCCTAAATCACCAGTTGTCGCCAGTCTCAAGTTATCTTCTTTGAAATGGCTTGGTTCCAGATTAGCTCCAGCCGAGCTTGAGGAAAGTCTTAGAGGTCAACAGAAGTTGCAAGTTTCTCAATCTTCAAAAACAGATGGTAGCAGTAACCTTCTGACCTTATCCTTTGCCTCTGGTAGTTTCCAACTAGCTTTGTTATTAACAATTTGAACTTTTCTTTCATTAACTTCCTAGTGCCTTATGATCCTAATTTGTTTGTCTGCTAGTTCCAACTAAGCTTACCATTACCGGTCTTAAATAATCTCTTTCTAATTTTCTTAGTGCCTTAAGATCTTATCTTGTGACTCCTTCAACTAAGCATACTACCAACAGTCTGAGCTACTCTCTTATTAGTTTTGCTGATCACCTTAAGAAATTTCTGTTGGACTATATCAGAAATGAAACCAGTTCAGGCCAAAAAAGAATACAAGGCTGTAAACTGTTCTAACTGAATAGAAAGTCCAACATATTGTGAGTATCTTGAAAGAGCATATTTCAGAGGTAAAATGTTTATCAATCTTGCATAGCATTAGGTTTATCAATATCACAAAATCATAACCAATCTTGCAATGTATGAATGAAATTATTGCACCTTGTAATGAAATTCTTAATACTGATACTATTGTGCAAAACCATTAAAATTATTATTTAATTTTCTATTAGCAGACCTATATGAATGACATAAACTACAACTGGCATAGTGTTACAGATAACATTAAGCAGGGGAATATTAGCACTACAATCAGAATTTAAATCACATGACATTATCGTCCACAGATCAATCTCAGAATTATGAATTGAAAATCTTTAGCAGTATGTAAAGATGAAAATCCTAACAAATATAAACTACACAGATGGTATCTCAAAGCATCAAACTTCTTATAACAAGTCATTTGAAAAATAATACATTTTGAAAGGTAAACAGAAGAGGCAACAGTAGCAGCAGACCTGACCCAGCAACTCTATCCATATATCCGATAAGCGGAACTCCAAAACATGGGGCAGCATCACAGTCAATACAGGGAGGGGGCAGCACCGAATCAATTCCACCCAATTCAAAGCTCAAACTCTTCGTCCCTCAGAGCCATCTCCGCAGCCTCTTCTTCCTCCTCATCAAGAATGAAGTACTCGTTCCTCTCCACCGGCCTGAACATATAGAACATGACCACGTAAAACGCGAGACTCGCAGTCTCCTCGGCCGCATTGCTCACCCACTGGTACTTATACGCGGCAATCGTCTTAAGCGCAAAGACGACAATCCTCGTGAAGTACAAGTAACCAATAACCACAATGTAGAACTGCCTGAACAGAGTCAGCTTGGCCAAGTTCCTCGCCGCCTTGCCGTCGGTCTTGGAAGTCTCCCTCAACGACCGAATCGACCACACAATAGGGAATATAATAGCACAGCAGCAGATAATATCCACCAGCAAGAAGACCTGGTTCCACGTCACCCAGTCCTTGATAAACGGCCCGGTCTCGCCGATCACGACCGACGCTAAATTAGCGAGAACCTGCAGAGGGATGACAATCATCAACACCTTCTTCTCCTTCTCTTGCAGAAAAGGCTTCAAGAATGACCAGCCGGTGCCGATTAGAACGATGACGGTGAATAGGAGAACGACACGGAGGAACTGGAAAATGTAGAAGAGCACATCCCAGCCGTGGGCGGTGCCGGTGACCTTGACGTAGTGCTTGTCCTCGGCGGCGCAGATGAGGTTTAAGGCCTTCATGAGGAGGAGGCCACCCATGAGGATGTGGATCCGGTGAGTCGAGAGCTTGTGGGAGTAGCAGAGGTAGATCCAGAACCCTAGGAAGGTGAGATAGGCGACGGCGAAGACGGAGAAGAGCGAAGGGAGGTGAGTGAGCCCGGCGGAGAGGTAGTCACGTGCGCCGTCGGGGTCGAGGTTGTAGACCTCCGTGCGGACGTCCATGGTGACGGTGGTCTCGGGAGCACAGTTGGCGAAGAAGAGGGAGTATTCGTTGGGGGCGGTGACGGGGTAGGTCTGGTTGAAGGAGGAGGACGGCGGCGGAGAGAGGTGGCGGAAGTCGAAGAGGCGGGAGATGTAGCGGGAGTCGAGGACGCATAGCTGAGGGTTTTGCTGGATCTCGACCAGGACTTGGAGGAGGGACTCCTCGGAGAGGAGGAAGAAGCCGAGCCGGGAGGGGTCTATGTCGGCGATCTTGGAGGTGACGGAGACGGAGGAGACGCGGATGGTTACGAAGCCGGTGTGTGTGAACCCGAATTTCTCGAAGAGGATCATGGGCCGGGTGTCGGCGGAGATCGTTAGGGACTTGATCTCCGCCGCGGCGAGGGAGGAGAGGATTAGGAGGACGAAGAGGAGCAGGGGTAGTTTCGTCATTTTGGTCTTCATCGACGCGGTGGTCAATGGATGGGTAGAGAGAGGAGATAAGAGATCGATCTGAGGAGATAAGAGATCGATCTGAGGAGAAGAGAAGACTCAGAAAAGGGATGATGATGATATTGGGGACGATGGAAGCGAAGTTTTTTGGCGTGGATTTTAAGATTTCTTTGGGTTAGACGATAATGACCCTCGGTTTGCACCTTGCGTTGGGCCTGGTTTTGGGCTGTGAGGGACGGCAGTCGGCAGGCCCACTATCTTTTGCAGGACGGGAACCTTATGATTCGGAAGGACATCTGTTGCTCTAAGCAAGTGTGGAGGTCAGCATTGTTTTGACCGTTTTCCAAATTCACCAGTTACGGTGTCAGTTAATTGATATGATGTTAAAATTACCGTATTCGATTTGGTCATATGCTTTATGTTAGTGAGAGAGATGAAAGAATAATGTAGTTTCGCCATGGTTTATACGTCATACTAACGGTTATCCGTAGTCCTAACTATTGACTAAACCAATTGAAACAGACAACATGGTTTGATTTCTTAAGACTTAATTTCCTCACTATAACATTAAAGCGTCAATAATCTAATTTGTTAAGACTTAATTTCCTCACTATAACATTAAAGCGTCAATAATCTAATTTGTCAATTATGAATTTCTGATGCAACTTAGTTTGGAACAACTTATGGCAAATAGAATATTTAAAATAATGAGGTAATTTAGGTTAGTTGCATGCATAAACCGATAAAGATGCACGCACCCCTTGGCTTGGATCTGATTGAGAAGTCCATATATTTTTTTAGCACCCAAACCATGTGCGTCACAAATGCTAGTAGAGCAAACAAAAATACAAAATGGGCTTTTGCATATTTTGAATTGGACTTTGATTACTGCCTGAGGCCTGGTCAAGTCTTCTGGACTAAGAAGGCCGGGGAGCCCATAGTACGGTCTCTATCGTTCACTAATCGGAGAGTGTAGTAGACTAGTAGAGTAGGTGGTCGGTGGTACGTATATTCGGATAATAGAATTAATGTCTCACAATGTCACAAATGCCCTTCAGTATTGTAGCTGTCTACATTAAAGCTATAAATTGACAAAAAACAAGCAACAATAAAATGAGATCAAACATGATATGATACGAGTTTTGTAAGCCATGGATGTCACTTTCTGTGTTATTTTCTTTCTTATTGGCAACTGGTTTAGAATCCAAGCTATGTGATAGTGGAGTCTTCAATTTCTATTATGTAGTCTTTGTTTCATCTATAGAATATGACAAATTTTTATTCAAAAATAGCTTTGGTACACAATCAATGGGAACGTTTAAACAACCACATTTTATTTTTGTTTTATTGAAAGCGATTAATTAAATTTTTGTATGCTCACTTTCTTGACTTTTAAATGTCACCGTCTTAGTTAAGCAACATTACATTTAAGCCTTTAAAGTCATTCTCTCTAACAAAATACATTTATATCATGAATTAGAATTCCATATCAACAATAGCATAAACACAAATTGTATGTCGAACAAATAAAAAGATTATTATCGTTGGTAGGATATAAGGTTAAACGTTATATATTCATCACTTTTACACTCAATAAGGATGTGTTCACAAAACATCTTATTATTGCCTTAGTAATTAAAAATCAAGATGAGTTACGAGAGTGATGTATAATATTTCTCTTTCTTTCTCTTTCAGCCAATTTTCGAGAATATGTTGAATACAAGTCGTAACGGTACCAATTTTCGAGAATATGTTGAATACAAGTCGTAACGGTACCGATAAAATCTTATACTTGGTTTTCTCTAGCAAGTTAACAATGGTCTCACAAATTATACCACATTAGTTTTACTCGAGTATATAAACTTATGGAAATTTATTATGGTTTGATAGTTAATCGTATTTTTAATTTACTAAGGATTTGATCGGAAACTTAATTTTGGACCGTATTAATATTTTGTTCTCTTATAGACGAACACTTTGAGCAGCACCACGAGGCGTCGAGGTGGAGAGAGGTCCGACTCAAACCCGTTCAAACATGGCGACACGACATATAACCAATGAAGAAACTTACACCAACATTACCAAAATACCCTTCCCCAAACCGCCTCTACTGCGAAGCATCCCCGTAATTTCATTCCAGGAGTACCTATTTATTGGTTTAGCCATGGTGTTTTCTGTCCCTGGTTTATTCTCACTATCATCCAAATAATCATCCCAAACGAAAACTCCAAAGCTTCAAAGCCTTAAACTGAGAAGAAGCACAGCATTCCCAATTTCCCAGAAGCCCAAGAAAGATCAACAGTCGAAGAAAGTTCGAGTCTTTGAGCTGTTTGATTGCTCACCCAAGTCAAGCTGGTAAGTTCAACATCGCAAATCATCTTAATTATTTTTACCTTGTTTAATTTTCATGCATAAAGGTTGAAGCTTTGAATGCATTTTCCTTTCTCAATTCCTGGGTTTGATTCTGTTCTTCGGATTTTGTATTGGAGGATCATGGTTCTTGCTTCGTTTTGATTTCCCAGAACTCGTAAAGTTCGGAACTTTGAGCATCTCAGAGCTCAAATTTGTAATTCATGGCAAATATAAAGTGACTGATGGGAAATAGGAAAAGTCGTTTACCCACTTTGGTAATCGAACAGAGATTTAGGGTTTCAATCACTTCATGATGGTTCTTGATTGCATTTATGTATGTAGATTGTTCCAATTGGTTAATTAGTTTGTGTGGTTTTCGGTTTTGTTTTATGTTGTACAGATCATAACCTTAGTTGAAGATTTGAGTTTAGATGTTAATTGGGGTTTCACTAAATTTGGAGAGGTGGGATAGTCAGACCAGATGAATGTGGTTGGCAAAGTTGGGAGCCTAATTTCGCAAGGTGTTTACTCTGTTGCCACCCCCTTTCATCCTTTCGGTGGGGCAGTTGATGTCATTGTTGTTCAGCAGCAAGATGGAACGTTTCGAAGCACACCTTGGTATGTTAGGTTTGGAAAATTTCAGGGTGTTCTGAAAGGTGCTGAGAAGTTTGTAAGGATAAATGTGAATGGCATTGATGCCAACTTCCATATGTATCTTGATAACTCGGGTGAGGCTTACTTTATAAAGGAGGTTGATCCTAGCAAAGGAAGTGAGGCAGATGGGGCTGATTCTGATAATTTAAAACGAGAGGATGATGGCCAGAATACTGGTAGTCTTGACCATCCTAGACTTGAGCATAGTGTGTCTGATTCGGCAGTGTTGAATGATTGCAGTTCCTTTGGTGCAAATCGGTTAGAGAGGGCAGAATCTGATGTTGATCGCAAGTTTTATGAATTTCAAGATGATCAATCTTCTCTAGAAGATTCAGCTGAGTTATCAGATTATGGGTCGTCTCGATATGATAATTTTGATATTGGGGAATCACAGAATTCAAACCCAGAAGTTATATTGGTGAGTGTGGATGGTCATGTATTGACTGCCCCCATCTCAGCATCAGAACAGAATGCAGAGAATTTGCGATTAGACACGCCTCGGTTTAATCTGGGACCGGGTGAAGAGACCGACTTCTGTGAAGAAAATGAGGAGTTGAGTTTAGGAGAGAATGCTTGGGCCGCTGATTATATTAGTAAGCTGGATTCACCTAGAACTGGCATTGCAGCCGGTAATGTTCGCAGCATTCGGAATGATAACAACGATGCTGGTCGGCAGGTTGAAGTTTGTGAAGAAAAAGACGAACAGGCCTGTCATGCTCAAGAAACTCAAAAGACTGCAAGCCAGGACAGGGATCTTCAGATGCATAGCGATTCAGAAGATGTATCTTCTAAGAAGGCAGAGCTTTTCGGGAGCTGCTTGGAGCTAACAGAGCTGGCCAAACGTGCTGTTAAAAATGATGTTGAAGATGAGGGTTCCTCATTGGAGTCTCACATTTCAGCAGAAAAGACTCAACAGACTCTAGATGCTGGTATTATTGATTTAGAAAATAACAGTGACTTGTCTGCTTCCTGTGGTTCTGTTTTACCTGACAACAATGTATCTCCAGATTCACAAGTGGGAAATGAATCACTACTTGCATCTGAGGCTAGTATTGACCGCATTTCAGTGCATTCTGTCAATGATTTGGAAAGGAAGGATGAACAAGTGGCATGTGTTGAAAGCAGTTATGTTCATTCTGTCAGCATTGATTTGGAAAGGAAGGATGAACAAATTGGTAGTGATATCATTTCCACACAATCTGTCAGCAATGGTTTAGAAAGGAAGGAAGAACAAATCAGTGTTGACAGTGTGTCTGTACATTCAGTCAGCAATGCATCAGCAGAAGTTGATGGTGCAGAGATTGGTCAAGAAAGACATGCATCCGGAGATGAATGCAGTAAAAGTGAGTCAATAGAACCTGGAACGGCCTCTCCCAGTGAAATTACACAAGTCTGTTCAACCTATGGTAGTGGTAAGTACCTTATACCGGCTTCGATTGTAATTTTTGAATCTCCCTATTTCTCCTCGATTCTACAATCTTATTATGTTTACTTATCATGCAATTTTCAGGGTTTGAGATCTCACTGTGTAGGAATGAACTTCGGGCGGGTATGGGCGTGACTGCTGCTGCTGAAGCGTTTGATGCCCGTCGTGTTTCTGCAGAGGATTTCAGAATTTCTGCTACTGCAATCACAAAAAATGAAAATCTGATCATCAGATTTAAAGATAGATACTTTTCATGGGAGAAAGCAGCTCCTGTTGCTCTTGGAATGATTGCATTTGGTCTAGATTTAGCCCTTGAGAGCAAGGATGCAATACCTGTAGAACAAGACGATACTGAAAAACCGTTGACTCCTTCTGGACGCAGATGGAGGCTGTGGGCTATTCCATTCCGAAGGGTCAAAACACTTGAGCATACCAGCAGTAATTCTTCAAATGAGGAAGAATTTGTTGATTCTGAATCCAGTTTGCATAACTCTTACGTTGAACCAACTCCCGAGTCCCCTCAAAAGCAGTTTGTAAGGACTAATATTCCCACCACTGAGCAGATAGCATCTCTAAATCTCAAAGAAGGCCAAAATGTGATAACTTTCAGTTTCTCTACCAGAGTTTTAGGAACTCAACAGGTTTGTCAATATCTGGTGCTCTTTTACATCAGAACGATAGCTTGCATAGTTGGATACTCCTAATAACTGATTCTTATGTTTACCAGGTTGATGCACATATATACTTGTGGAAATGGAATGCACGCATTGTAATTTCTGATGTTGATGGAACTATCACCAAGTAAGATTACTGTCTGTGTTATCTGCTTTTAATTGTTAGTGTAGAATTACTTGAGCAATGCTGAAAAACCATAGGGCAAAACCATAAGATGACCTGATCTATTGCCAGACTAGTAAACCAATAAACTATTGTATGACAGCACAGGCAATCTACAAAACCTGATGGAAATAAAATAATAAAAAAAATTCTTTTAAAAATTCAAAAATGACAAGGTACTTTATACTGATATTTTTGCTTATTTAATGCAACTTTAACCTTGATATGTTTTTCCAGGTCGGATGTTTTAGGTCAGTTTATGCCATTAGTAGGAAAGGATTGGACACAATCTGGGGTGGCTAGACTCTTCTCTGCAATTAAGGTACATTTTTGTATATGTATAAGCTCGATGATGTCAATGTTGTTGACTAAAGACTCGGAAATCTCAATGATCCAACTCAGTTTAGTTGGACTACATTATCTTTTGGCAATTAAGGCTGTCAACTCGATTTAAAATCCAGTCCCTTGTTTTTATCTGTTGGACCCTTGTAACCAAGAGTTTGTACATTATTGTGAAATGATCTGGTGTTCTTTTGTAAATTGATATCTAATACTGAGGCCTGCTTTAATTACAGGAAAATGGATATCAGCTACTGTTTTTGAGTGCGCGTGCAATTATACAGGCATACCTGACGAGAAGCTTTTTAAATAATCTAAAACAGGTACCTGGTCTGTGCCTCTGTGGTACCCCGTCATTCTAAATACATCACCCAAGTTTGGTTGCTTTCTTTTATGGTTTAAGGGATATATATAAGGCTTGTAGTGTTGAGATTGTTAGTTGCATGTGCTTGCAGGATGGAAAAGCTTTACCCAGTGGACCTGTCGTTATCTCACCTGATGGATTATTTCCTTCATTATTTCGTGAAGGTGAGGTTGTCTCTCTAACATGTTCAGAACTACTTCAGCTTGCATACACTAACTTTACTATTGTGTTTTTGCCTTTTTGTTAGCCACATTGTTAGTGTACTGTCATTGCTCTTTCTGTTTTCCATTGAGAGATTAAGCCAAAAGGGAAACTAATAATGGAGAAACATAAATTAGTGAGAATGTTTCCTGGTTTCTGGTTCAACTATATGAAAACCTTTCATTGATGATGTTTACTACCATTTGTTGAGTCATTGACCCCGAATAAAAAGCATGTGCTATCTACATTATATATATACATCGTACATTCATATTGCTACTACCAGATATGAGCTGCCTTTTCATTTGCTGAAATATTGGACTGCTACATACTTTAAAGTTATATTTTTACTTTTTCAGTATTGAATTAAACGTAAGCTTGTTGTTGCTGGTTAGTTTGTATTTACTCATTTTTATGGCAGTTGTTAGAAGAGCACCGCATGAGTTCAAAATTGCCTGTTTGCAGGTAAATGACAAGACAATTCAACTTGAGTTCAAATTCACATTTTTAATTGGCATTGGCTCTTTTTCTTATTATATGTGTGTAAATCATATACTGCAGGACATAAAAAAACTATTCCCCAAGGATTACAATCCATTTTATGCGGGTTTTGGAAATAGAGATACAGATGAGCTCAGCTACAGAAAAATTGGGATTCCAAAGGGCAAGATTTTTATAATCAATCCCAAGGTTTTTATCTTCCACTGTTATCTTCCACAAGTAAAGAGGGCAATGCCCATATATTCTGTGGCTAAACTTTCTCATTTATTGGCAGGGTGAGGTGGCCATCAGCCATCATCGTGCTGGTGATGTGAAGTCGTATACATCTTTACACACTCTTGTCAATGACATGTTTCCTCCAACTTCATTGGTTGAGCAGGTAACTTAAAAGTCTTTTGCATCCTTTCGCAACTCAAACTTTAATATGGGTAGAGAGATTTGCAACTCTGCCCTGCTCTTCCTTTGACATGCTTCTTTCCTGTCTTGAAGCGAGCATTACTATGTTTTATGTTGATATAAACTTGGTTTCCAAAACATTTGCAGGAAGACTTTAACTCATGGAACTATTGGAAGCTGCCATTGCCAGAAGTTGACCTATAGTGATGTTTTTGACCAAGAGTTAACCTACATTTCCCTTTTGGCCAACATTAGTGGCCTCGAGGAGCATATACAATATAAGAGAATCATAGTGGCCAATTGTACTTATTAGTGAGATTTGCGGTCCATTGACGCTGTACTTGTAAGAAATATGAAATTTTTGATAATCAGAAAGCTCTTTTATAGAATAAACAATTTACTCTCGGGTGCAAGGAAAACTTTCCGAGTTTGATGCATTGAGTGGGTGTGTGTGTTCTTTCCTACATCAACCAGCCATTCAAAAACGTCTCTCAAGTTATTTTGAATAACCTTAGTCCAAACAATACGTTAGTACTGTCATTTGAATTCTCTTGAATTTGGAAGGAGACTGGTACGTATTAGAGGCTTCAAATTCTTCTCATGAAACTCTAGATGTTGGAACTTTAGTCCTATCATCTGTTTTAACTTTTAACTGAAATTTATTAACGACAGATTTTCTCAAAGAAGTCGCCGGGATTCATGGGATTTGAAGGCAACTCGGTAACATAGAATTTGAAATCAAAACTCGGTAAATGAGACATACAGGACGCGATGAAAATAATTCAACGTTGGCCAAAACCATCATTCCTAACATTTTAAATACATGATCGAATTGCTGTAATTGAACTACATATCAATGCAGAGTAAAATGACAACCAGCAAAATCAAACTAAAGTGGAACAGTGAAGGGTGACGCGTATATGCCAGCCTGAGGCAACCATTGGGCTTTTGGTGGCCACGAAGTCCGACTTGAACAACCGGGCATGGGTTCATCCTGGTTAGCTTTAAATCTTTTAGAAAAAGAAGATTTTCCACCCTGCTGATTCTGCTTCTTCTCAAAGAGCCATTCTTCATCCCCAGAATCGGTGAACATCAATTGAATTAGAGGCAGAGGTGGAAGCTGATCAAACTCATCAAAGTTCTTGATCAGAATTTCAGGAGCTGGTGCATCAGCTTGCCTCTGAATCTGGTCCCCAACTGCGGATGAGGTACCCCCGCGAACTTTTGGCGACGACCTGAATTCGATTTTCTTGGTACCTTGTGGAGCGTCTTTGCTGGTCTTCAAACTTGGTTTGAGTTTCAGTGTGGTTCCAATTTGGGCACTGCAGCTCCAAGCTTCTTCATGTTTCATCATCATCATCGTTATCTGAGTGAAAGAAGTGAGTCGGGTGTGATATTTATAAGGTAACTTTCCTAGCTAGTTTCCTTGTGTCTTTCGGAAAGCAAATTAGACCAATCAGATTGAACAAATAACTTAGTGGCTTCCTTTTCCCTATCAAGTAGGGAAAACTTCGTGCAAGAATTTTCGTGCTTAGCTGTGTTGAGACCTTTCCCTCTGTACTCGGGAATAACTATTTCCTATTGACTTTTGGAAAGAATTTTCCATCTTTGTTAGAATTTCTCCTGTACTTTTTGGGAGAAAACATGCTAGTGTACGTACTCAAAGGACTCTGGCACTCTTATTCTCATCAAATTTTATCAAAACATTATTTTAAAACTTAATAGTCAAAACAGCCTGTTCAATCACAAATCACAAGCTTGAGCAAATTTCATCAAGTAAAGTTCGTGGTGTGCTTTGTGAGAAGTAAAAACAAGGAAGAACATTGCAAATGTGTTTATATTAGCTAGTTTAGGCCTACTGATCCTCGAGCATCTTCAAAAACCATCAAGTGAGAGTAGACTCTCTGCGTACTCAATAACATCATCATACCAATGGAACACACGTTGGCCACCGCAAACCATATCACTCTTGTCTTTAACAATACTAGTTATCTTCACCTCGCTGACACCAGATTGAACCTGTTGGGCAATTATACCACTCTCCGTAAAGAAGACACAAATCTCAGCTGCTGATGGGTAAGGAACCGTAGTTCTGATAGGTAAGGAAATTGCCACTTTGTACTTACACTGCATAGTCCAAGATTCACGCACGTTCTAACTTGTCTTAATTAGAATGAAGTCCTCGTTAAACAATGATAGAATTATCGTCCTGGAGCCAATGGAGTGTCTCATGCAACAAAGCCGGCATCATTCGCCACCGATTCGAGCAGATCCAAATTCTTGATTATGGGGGTTCCTTCAAGCGCTCTCCAGATGTTGGCTCTCGATGAGAAAATCTTGACCTCGGTTAAGCCATCATCGTAGTCATATAAATAATTTAAAAGACCCCTTTTGGAGTTGATTGCAGGTTTTCTGGGTTAGGGGGGAAGTCGAAACATGAATTAGCAATTTTTTCATAAAAGGTTTTAGTCATCTTTCTTTTTCTTTTTATTGATAGATAAAAATGTATTTAATGTTGGAGACAGGTGTCGCGATTTGAATGGTGGTACACGTTTGACACAGAGGTTTTGGGCACAGGTAATGTAGTCCCCTTGATTAAATAATGTATTCGCCAGCCAAATTGCTTATCGGGAAAGGAGTTGGCGACTAATTAAGTAATGATAATAGTCAAATCGTTAATTCGGGCCAGTAAGCGAGAGAGTTGGCACTTTTTAGCTAGTTTATGGTCTTATATAGGAACTGAAAGAGGATTGAATTAACAAAGCGGCAACTCCGGCAAGAGACCGGCGATGGAAACTTCAACGTTCATTTTCCCTTTTAATTCTCTTTGCTTCTGTCTACTATTATATTTTTTGTCAAACTATTCTTAGGCGTAGAAGCCAGAGGCCACAGGCATATCAGCTGCCACCAGGAAGCACAGGTTGGCCGATCATCGGAGAAACCCTCGTGTATCTACGCACAGCCAAAAAGGGTGTTCCAGAAAAGTTCGTAGCAGACAGAAGAAACAAGTACTCCTCCTCCTCGTCATCGTGCAAGGTGTTCAAGACATCGTTGCTCGGTGAATCTATGGCGTTGATGTGCACAGCTGCCGGAAACAAATTCCTGTTTTCAAACGAGAACAAACTGGTCAGATCTTGGTGGCCTGCGAACGTGGAAAAGCTGTTTGCCAACTCCGAGAAGACAAACACCTCCCAAGAGACCATCCGAATGCGCAAAGTCATCACTCCATTTCTCAAGCCTGATGCTCTCCGTAAGTATTTAGGGATCATGGATCAGGTCACTAAACAACATTTCGATACGCATTGGTCGCTGGATCGATATCATCATCAAGAGCACAAAGTGGTTAAGTTTCACTCACTGGCAAAGAAGTATACCTTTGCATTATCATGCAGACTCTTCTTGAACATTGAGGATCCACTAGTGATTGCCAAACTAGAGAAACCAATTGGGCATATATCTGCACGGGCTCATCGCAATGCCAATAGATCTGCCAGGCACAAAGTTTAACAGAGCTGTCAGAGCATCCAAGCAAATCAAGAAGGAAATTGAAAGTATAGTTCTTCAGAAGAAGATAGATCTCAAGAATCAGTTGAGTTCAAATCTAGAGCATACAGCACGAGACCTATTGTCCAGTTTGCTGATGGAGACATATAGCGATGGAGAAGAGATGACGGAATCTGACATTGCCAACAAGCTGTATGGTCTCTTAATCGGTGCTTACGACACTATTATCATTACCTTGTGTTCCATTATCATGTTTCTATCAGAACTTCCTCATGTTTATGATGGCGTCCTTAAAGGTACGTACTCACTACATATCAAATAGTCGATCGATAATCATCATTTTATTATAATGAATCAGTTACATATTCATGATTTATGGATCTTACATTAATTACATAAATCTCTTTGCTTCCGTATTTGTTGGCTCAATGATGAATTATATATTAATATCATCTCGATCTGATGAAAACATATGTTTTCAGTTTTCACATATACATTAGATATATTAATTAATATATCATCTCGATCCGTAGGTAATCTAATTAGTTACTTATAAACCACACACTCCCGTCTGTGAGTAATTTTTCAATGTTCATGAGCAGAGAAGGGGGGTAATTTCTAAAGAAATGAGGTGCTTAATTTGATGATTCATATTTACATATATACTAGTGATGAATTATTAATTCGTTGCTACTGGCAGAGCAAATGGAGATTGTCAAAAGCAGCAGGAGAGTTGCTCAACTGGCCGGGGGGACATACAAAAGATGAAATATACATGGAACGTGGTGTGTGAAATTTTGCGATTGCAGCCACCAAATCTTGGATTTTTCAGGGAGGCAATAACAGACTTCGTCTATGAGGGATATCTAATTCCAAAAGGAATGAAGGCATGCACATAATCAGCTAATGTTATTTCAATCTTCATCCATGAACATCTCATCGGATAATTTGCACAAATTTGATCATTTTCCATCTTTGCTGCAGTTGCATTGGAATTTGTTTGCCACCCATAAAAACACCGAATACTTTCTTGATCCGGAGAGGTTTGAGCCGTCAAGGTTCGAAGGCCAAGGACCACCTCCTTTCACTTATGTTCCGTTCGGAGGAGGACCTCGAATGTGTCCTGGACAAGAATATGCACGGTTGGAAATATTGGTTTTCATGCACAACCTGGCCACCAGATTTAAGTGGGAGAAGGTGTTCCCCGAAGAGAAAATGGTGATGGACCCAATTCTTGAGCCTACAAAAGGACTCCCTATTCGCATTTATCCTTATATAACTGAAAGGCTAAATGAAATTTTACATTGATTCTGTGATGTATAGTCTAAGCAATCGATTAAACTCAATCTAAGCAATAAGAGTTGTATAAGAACTGTAATCTCTGTGGATTGGAGAATATTTAGTCATCGACATATTAAGAAAAGAATTCATGCTAAAATCTTATATGAATCTCATATATTTATGAAAATCTTTTGAAATACAACTAGAAATCTTTAATGGACAAGACACTAATTGATTTCTATATACAGTTTACATGAACATTGGTCCCTAGTTTCGTAGCATACAACAACCTCAAAAAGGTAGAGTTAAAGACGCTGCATGTAATCTTCTTAATTATGTTGCTACTGTGATTGTTTTGAGATAGGTTTGAGTTTTGCTAAAACAAATGAGTGAGGTGAAATGTCTTCGTTATAATGGTGTGATTTATTCATGATTAACGGATCATTCTGCGATTTATTCTATTTTAATAAATAAATTTGAAATTTAAAAATTAATAAATTCCCACGATCGATGATCAAGCTATAAATTAAATAATAAAAAGACATCGTGCTGATGTGTGAAGCGCTCAATCTGCCGAGAAGTCCTGCGCGCCCATAATTGCAAAGGACAACCAAAGTGGGACGCGAAACAAAAGCCCGCAAAGCTCTCAATGCTCCAAGAAACCCTTCTTCTTCCTCCGTTGTCTAATCTGTAGCAAAATCGACAGACCTTCTTCCATTCCGCAGCGGATGACATGTCGTGGATAAGAAATGCGGTGAACCTGGCCGTAGAAGCAGGGGCCGGCACGAGCCAGAGCCTCACTCGCACCGTTCGTAACTACGCTGACACCGTCGTCCTCCACGCCGGCAATGCCGTCGCCGGCGGCGCCAAACTTCTCCTCCCCGAGCGCATTGTAACATCTTCTCAATATTGCTTTTGAGATTTTGCGATTTTGAAGATTTTAGGTTCTGGTTGAATTTTGATCGATCATCATTTGCATTTTAACAGGGTCCGCGGAATTTACAGAGCTTTAAGCACACTGTGAAAAGATTGGAGGAGGTGTCGGTTTCGTGTAGAGGGATTGAGAGAGTTCAGCTGTTAAGAAGGTGGTTGGTTGCACTCAAAGAAATTGAGCGGTTGACCGCCATATACAATGAGGACAAGAATTCTGATGATCACTTTGTTTCTGATGAAAACTCCGATTCACCAAAAAGACCTACCCTGGTGCGTAAACCCCCTGCACTCTAGACCTTGATAATCAACCAGCATTGCTTTCTTTCATTTTTGGGAATTTTTGTGGTTAATGTAGGTCTCTTTGTAATATTAGTGATTTAGTGTGTTAATTACTGTTTTGAGACAGGTGTATTACGTTGACGCTAATATGGGAGATGAACCGAAAACTTTTCGTGATGTCTTTCTCCATAGCCAAGCTCTTGAAGGCATAACGTTGTCCATGGTAAGTTTAGGATTATTGCTAGTGCTTTCCAGATGCATGATGCCATCTTTTGCTATGGATGAATGCCGATAATGGATCATTGTCACTTTTCTGTTCATTCTTAGTATTTACTCGTGGTTTAGGTGTTTTGATGCTTAGTGCACATATGATGAGTGGATAGGGAACATGATCATATAATTATAAATGGTCGCAGTTTAACTTGAGTAGCGAGAAATTCTTCTTGAACTGTAGACTCACATTGAAATGAAATGGTTAGTATTGATTATAGTTATCAGCAAAGTTGTAGAATTTGACATGTGCGTGTTTTTTTCAGCTTTGCCTTGAGTTTTTCTTTCATACTGCATACATTGGGTAAGCTTTGAATTTGCTGATCCATGGAGTTTAACCGCAGGTTAACTCTTTTGTATGACTCAGATTCTTGAAGAACCAACTGAGGAAGAAGTTTTGCTACTTCTGGAGATATATGGGTGATTTTCCTCATTCTTTTAATTTTCTCATAGTGATTCATTACCCTTCTTTGGGATAAGTTGTTTGGAACCTAACAAGAACGATCGTCTTCAATGACCAAACAACTATTTAAGAAAGAACCCACAGTACATGCGTAAAATTGCTTTTCTGGATGATATTATTTCGAGCACTTGTGAAATTTCTTATGGTATGGTTATACACAGGCTCTGTCTTACAGGAGGAAGGGAAGTACATGGTGTGGTGATGAGAAGTGTACAGAATTTGGCGAAAGCACTTTCATTCTACCAAGATGAAGTACTGGTAAGGATGGGGTTGTATCAGTTCGGCATGCATTTACATGAGGACTGTTAATTTTGCCTCAAAATATCAACTGTATTAAAGACAAAAAACGGTGTCTTTAGTTGGGGCTCTAGAAAGCTCAAGACCTGGCATGTACTTGAGCTATTCGGAGATTTAAGTTTGCCACTGTGATGCAATAGTCTGGTTGTTTATGGTTATGGAGCTGCATTCTATTTTGTTGTAGAGATTTTCAAGTCTCAGTCCGGATGTTTCATTCTATATATCTATTGAGTATTAAGTTATTTCTTCAGAGTTAAATATTGTTATTATTGGCTTAAGTTACCAGCAAATAACTCTGTTTCTTGCTTAGTAGATTGAGATGCAATTTTCCATAAGCCATATTGGCATTACACTTTCTTTTGCTGCATGTCTATTACTTAATTTTCAATTTTACATTATAACAATTGAAAAATTACATCTGTTCATCATTTATCCAACAGTTAAACACAGCAGCATTAAATTTTTACAATGATGTTGCAATGTAAAAATTTTGAGGTTTTAACAATCCTTCCTCTTTTCAGATAAAGCGAGAAGAATTGCTCCAATTGGCTCAAAATGCAATTTCAGGGCTTAAAATAAATGCTGATCTCACAAGGTAATCTATTTTGTCTTTTTATAAGCTAATTGTTTACTGCACTAAATGAAATTCTAAATGAAATAAGCTGTTATCTTAATTATGGGTAAGTAAATTTGTGTCTCTATAATCTTTATGCAGTGGTATTTTTTACATATCGAAGAGACTGTTCCATCTTTGGATCTTAATGAACCAGCACTATGCTTTCATATGTAAATTTGCTGCTCTGTATGTGTAGCATGTGAATTAATCATAATTTGAACCAACGGTACTCTGAAGCTGTTAAGTATGATTTCACAATTATTGGACTTGATTAATGAAACTCCAAGTACTGTGCACGTCCATGGTTTTGGGAATTTATATTTTTTATTGATGAAACTCCAAGTAGTCTTGGTGGGTGAATGTTGGAATTCAGACTTGTGAATATGAAAGGCCAAACTAGCTAAGTATGATTTTCACAATAAATTGGAATCGGTAAATGAAACTCCCAGTACTACGTACGTGTAGGAATGGTACTGTTTCATGTTTTAGATTATCATTTCTTAGTATGATATCACAATTATCTTTTTAGACCTCTAATAGGATTGTTTAGCTATTATGTTCTTCAGTATGTGATATAATGTATATCAATAAGTTTGTTTAAATAAACTCTATTTGACCTTGTTTCAATGAATGCTCGTCATTTCCAGCTACATGTTGTGATTCTTAAAAGGTTTGCATTGATATTTGAGTGTGGTATATGCTCTGATCAACGTTTTGCCTAATCCTTTGCTTGTGTTTTATTGACCTTGTGCTCTCAGAATAGATGCTGAAGCATGCAGCATAAGGGAAGAACTTGATAAACTGATGGCATTGCAGCAGCCTTTAAGTGAAAGTTGTAACGATTCATCTGAGACAGAAAGGGATGCAACAGTAGAGGTATACTTGATCTTCATGCATAGGCAAATGCACATATGCTTCCATAGAAACAGATCTGAACTGAACAAACTTTAGGAATTTTTTTTATACATTATCCAAATGTATTTCCAATTTGCCAAGGCATCCAATTTTTATGTGTGCATGTTTTATCTGTGCCTCTGGGATGACCATTTAATGTTTGGTGCTTCCTTTTTACACATCAAAAGGCACAACACACTTGCTATATTATATCTCTTTATTCATAACTAAGCACTTCTGTTAGTCCTTCTGTTGGAATTGGCGACCATGTTCGATCAGTTTTCCCAAGCATGATCTCGGTTAAATTTTCAAGGAAGGAAAAATAGTAAATGGAGTCTTTGGGGTCAGTATATTTCAGTTGTGCTAAACTTCCTGTACGCTTCGGCAGCTAAACCTGAACATTAGTGATACTTGTACCTGCTACAGTTGCCTTGATATGAATTTATTTCTTATTTAACTTTTTAGAGGAGTTGTGATACGTGTATACAAGTCATCAAAACTAAAAGCTTTTTGCAGAATTTAAAAGCAGCGCTCGTAGAAATTCAACTATGTTCTCGGTTAGAGTCTTTGTTACTAAAGAAGAAATCCTTGAGCAATGGGGACTCACCTGAGCTGCACACTGAAAAGGTATCAATATGATGTCATATCAGAATTACCAGACCTCCAGTAAAAGGGCATTAGAACAAGCATTTATTGGTTGCAAGGGAGAAATATAGTGCTAGATAGAAAGCTACAAGATTTGAATTAAACTTATAAAAAGTCAATCTAAACTTGGTACTCTATTCATTTATCTGTAAAATGAGTGATTCCCTCGAGGGGCACTGCATGAACAATCTTCTTTTTCCACCTTACAATTGATCTCTACTCTCTTTTAAATTGCAGGTGGAAAAATTGAAAGTATTATCAGAATCTCTTGCCAATTCCACCTCACAAGCAGAAAAGCGCATTATGGATCACAGGTTTGAACAATCTTTTAACATATATTGCCAGTTTCTATATCGTCTAGTTCCCTTTTCACTATTGGACAATATCTTTGTGCTCTAAATTATGGTTATAAGTTCCCACGTCTCTGAGAAGATAAATGTGTGTCCAAGAGTATAAGAGTTACTTTTTTGGTCTGCCAAGAGTAAATGAGTCACTATATATATGTGTGTGTGTGTGTGTGTGTGTGTGTGTGTGTATACATATATACTACTTTCTTAATTTGAGAAATACAGATGTGCATATTTTTAATGAACTTTAAAGGGAAGATTGATTTATAGGGTTCTGCTAATAAATATGGAGTTACATAAATTTTATCAGTTAAATTCATCAATCTGTAGGCTAGTTCAGGTGTGGTTACAAGTTATAAAGGGATAGAGATAGTGTATTTCCCAGGATTTGCATATTCAATAAGATATTTGCTTACTTTTGGCCATACTGATGTTTTCTTAATCTGGATTTTGTTTGACTTCGATATGTATGATTTTATTCTTTTCTTCAATACTTCAAGCAGATATCAGAAAGAAGAAGCACTTAACTTCCGTGTAGCTAAAGCTAATGAAGTAAGCCAACTTGAGAAGGTATGCCTTTAAAGATATCCCATTCTCTTTACCACGTAGTGCTATTGTGTGGTTGTTTCCATATTGCAGCTGTGGTACAGAAATTATGGTACGCTGGCATTTTTCAGGATTTGGTGGCAGAGATTGCCCAAATGGAGAGGCAAAGAGAAGAACTCCAAGAAGCACTAAAGAAGGTTCCCTCTCGATTCCTTAAAGTCCTTGTATGTTATGGTATTATATATTCATTGGAGTCATAACTTCCAATTAATTTGATTTAATGGAGTTTAGCTAAACTTCTAGTCTTCTATTAACTGTAATATGTGAAATCCATATTGATGATCCCTTTAGTGTGTATTCTTTACATATTTCAATCATCTGTGCAAGACTTATTTTGATTATTGGAGGATCTCGCAGTGACCTCTTCATATATCAATGTGTGTATGTGTGTGTCAATTCTGTAGTCCGGAAATCAGTTCTGTTTTTTTTTCCTGTTCTTTTGCTGGAACTGCTCAACATTTTGTAGGTCATTATCTCATTGACTGCTCTTCGTGGACGCCTGCACAATGCGAGAGAAGAAAGAGAAAAATTTGATGAAGCAAGTAATCAGATTATTGTACACTTAAAATCAAAGGTATTACTTGATTTTTATGTTGAGTTGTTGACCAGGTTTGAAGTGTTAGTGAAGAAAAGTTTTCTACTGCTGTTATTGCTTGCTACACTCTGAGTTCTGTTTTCTAAATACAGGAAGATGAACTTTCACGATCCATTGATTCATGCAGAGCAGAAGTTGATGTTGTCAATACTTGGATATGTTTTCTGGAAGATACCTGGGTTCTCCAAGCATCATATACAGAGAAAAAGGAGAAGCAGGTCAGGTATGTAGTTCTGATTTACACTGATAAGCAAATAACTGTGCTGCCGATGTTTTGCTTTAGATAAATGTATTTTCAAAGTTTGGTGCTTAATAAATATCATATAAATATATTCTTTTTTTTTTCTTCTGTGTCTAACAATATTGTATATACAGTATGATAAGGTATTCAAATCAAATGATAATTCATTATGTTATTGTTTTAGTGAGGAACTGGAGAAGTATGGAGGCTATTTTGTGAATTTGGTGATCCATCTTCTCTCTACTTATAAGGTAATAGTTTTCTTCATATAGTTAGAGTTACTCTGTAGTATCGTCTCATTAATTAGTAACTATTACTATGGTCTCCTTTTGACTTCCAATTGGTTTGCCTGTTACAATTAGGAAAGCTTGCGTTCATCGATCACTTGTATCAGGAATCTTGTGGAGGGATTGAGTTCAAGTGAAAGGTAATCTCCTTAAAATTCTATTTTATTTTATTTATTTTATTTTTGTACACAGTTATATGAAGCCGGTAATGTTTTATTTACACCAGATCATATATAACACTCGGTAAAGATGATGAAAGTTCAAACAACAGTAAGCTAAGGAAAAACATTGAAGAGGAATATTTGGATGTGGAAGCCAAGGTGTGCTCAAGTCTTTCTCCCCTTGCTTTGCATCTATTTATTTTTGGAATAGTTAAATGAAGCCGAGGTGTGGAATATCTGGAATAGTTTCCTCTTTATGCAAGTTTGCATGACTATGTTTTTTTTTTTTTTTCAATGTTTCTGCTTGAAGCTTTTGTTCCTGTTTTTTCTTTCTTTCTTGGTATTTAAGGAACTAATCCTCAACCTCTTCTTCCTGTCTTTGTCAGTTGTTGACCACCTTGAGTGTAGTAGACACCATGAAAAGGCAATTCTATGTTCAAGATGCAGGCATTTACAGGTAATTATACGTGCTATCTGCTATCATTTCTCTCTCTGCATAGTTTATAACATGAGCATCATCTCTCTGCCATAGTTTATAACATGAGTATCACTGCCTTACATGGACACATGCAGGAAAGATGGCCAGAAGGTCAAAGAGCTCTTTGATGACATTAAGAACATAAAAGATGAATTTGAATCTATTGAAAGACCTGCATTGGTAATTGAAGCTTCACCACAAAAACCAGACACACCACCTAGTGATGGGCGTACAACTCCTAACTCTACCTCACCATTGGGAATCAGGGCTCCATTTTTCAGAAGGGACGGATCATCCAAGACTTCCTTGTTTAAGAAGGAGAAGAAACTAGATCAAAATGAAGGGTCAGTGAAACTAGATCCACCAATGGCAACGAAGTCTCCTCACTCTAAACAGGATGAAGTATCTAAGTCTTCCTCGGATAAGGAGGAGAAGAAATCAGACCCAGAGGTAGAATTGGCCAAGTTATATCGAGGGCTTGATTCTGATAGCAGAGAAGGATCGTTAGATCAAGAAGAGATTACTGACTGGGTGTTTGATGAACTTGAAAAATCAGTAAACACACCTCCTGCTAAAGAAATCGCCACTGCTTCTGCCAAAGAAAACACCACTGCTCCTTCCAATGATATCGCCACTGCTCCTGCTAAGGAAATCACCACACCTCATTCTACAAATATTACCACTACTCCTTCCAAAGAAAAAACCACTTCTCTTCCCCAAGAAAATAAGGTCATTGATCCTGCTAACGAGACCACCACTGCTACTCCTTCCAGTGAAAACAACACTGGTCCTGCTAAGGAAATTACCACTGTTCCTTCAAAAGAACCAACCGCTGCGCTGGCCCAAGAAAATGTCTCTGGTCCTGTAAAGGAGATCACCACTGTACCTCCTAAAGAAATCACCACTGCTCCGGCCCAAGAAAACACCACTGCTCTTGATAAGGAAGTCACCACTGCTCCTTCGCAAAAAATTACCACTGCTCCTTCTCAAGAAATCAACACTGCTGATTCCAACGAAGATACCACTGCTGCTTCTAGCAGTGAAAACACCACTACTGCTCCTGCCAAAGAAATCACCAGCACTGCTCCTGCCAAGGAAAACACCACTGCTGACGAGCAAGAAAAATAGGCCAAATGCATAAGATCGCTGAGGCATACTGATACCTTTTGCTTTTAGCACAAGATCCTGAATGATTGCCAAAAACAAACATCACAAAAATCAGATGACGTCTAGTTAAAGATGCTACGCATGTTATGCAACTCGGGACAGGTTTGTAAGTACAGTGTAAATTACTTGAGCGATTTAGAGATACTTGAAGAAAAAAAAAACATTTTCCAAAGAATGAAAACAGTTATAGTACTGAAATATTAGAATTGTAAATTCTAGACACCTTTTGGATGTAAATTCTCTGAAGTTTTATTAATTGCAAAATAAATCAAAAGATACACTTGAGTTTTTATTTATTTTTTTGTTAGATAAACAACTCAATGCTAAACTAATATTTCATGTGTTCTCTCCAACTCACGAATGGCCAAATGGTACGGGAGTGTGACAAATTTAAAAGTTTTATTCTAAAACAAATACAAACCGAAGTCTTCAACTCATATTCTATATATCTTTATGACTCTCTTTTTTGTTTTTAGAAATCAAATAAATAAATAAAATGTCAAAACTCGGTGTAAATAAATAAATCAAATAAATAAATAAAATGTCAAAACTCGAGTTGCACCGCTTAGAAACCACATAACCCCACCTAGCGACTGTCTATTAATCGCTAGCTCTGCCTAGTGACTGCGTACATAGCGACCGCCTAAGAGCCTCCTAACTACCGCCTAGACACCAAAACTCCCAAAACCTCCTATTAGCAGTCCTCCCCAAGTTCTCCCGCCAACCCCCTAAAAAAAAGGAAATAATAGAAAAGGGGTCTCATAAAAGTGGAAAACCTAGAGGGAATTGCCATGAGCTTTAACTCTGCAATGACATATACAAATCAGTTTCATACTTTCATTGAGTCCCCCAGTAAACCAATTATGCACAGCGTATGGGAGCTATAATGTGATCAATCATGCATGTGTTCAGTAATACCACTACTCATTTCTCCAGCAGCTCTTCAGAATAGAATCACGTGACCTCTCCTCTGTCTCGTGTAGGCACGTGGTTACTACCATTGCCGGCACTGAGCTTCCACTGCTACTCAGGCACGGACCCAAGGAGGGGCTGGGGTGTGCTGCAGCCCCTCTCAATTTTTAGAGAAAAAATTAGCAGGTATATGTATATGTGTGTGTGTGTATATATATATATATATATACAGTCCTTTTATGCTACGGACGTCCGCACCCACTGTTCACGGTGCGGATGTCGCGTTTCCGGCGACCGGCACGGCGGCGACGGCGTATCCAGCCACTGGGCCGTGCTCGCACCACTCCGGCGACCCCGTCTGTGCCGGCCCGAGGTCCATCGTCGGCCGGCAGCCGGCCGGAATCTGCAGAAATGCAGAAAACTGAACAAGTACTGTTCAGTTTTCTGCATTTCTGCAGATTCCGGCCGGCTGCCGGCCGGCGATGGACCTCGGGCCGGCACAGACGTGGTCGCCGGAGTGGTGCGAGCACGGCCCAGTGGCCGGATACGCCGTCGCCGTCTTCCCGGTCACCGGAAACGCGACATCCGCACGGTGCGGACGTCCGTATCCGAAAACCTCTGTATATATATATATATATATATATATATATATATATATATATATATATATATATATATATATATCAGTAGTTCAGTAGCACCCTTGAAAAAATAAATTTAAGTCAACCTTACTTTAATTTCAATTAAACAAAAACAACAAGAAGAAGCATTGGTTTATTATCAATTTATAATAAACGACATGTAGTAATTAGGGAAGTGTGGTTGTGTGCCGTATTCAGTGTTATTTTTCTTCTAATGGCTGGAAAAAGAGGATTCGGCTTAGATTCGAAGGAGAATCCTTCTCAAAATGATATGAAATTTCTTTGATAAATTTTTAAGATTAATTTTCTTCTCAAGTATAAGGAAAATGTAGCTCCCTTTGATTTTTAATCCTGGTTCCGTGCCTGCTGCTACTGTTCCTTTTTATGGGCATATGCTGCAGAGAATGATCTCCATGGCTCCAATTCCATTTCCCAAATAGTATTATTTACAAACCATATAAAAAAGAAAATGAGAAAAAAAAAAAATTAGGTGAAGTCAAGGTGGCAAATGTTAGACATGACCCAACAACAAAGTTACACATGATTTTAATAGAATAAATTCATCTAACTAGTATTATATAGGGATCACGATTATCTTTGTTCTCGATGTTGTTTTTACACTTCATATAAGTTAATCCGCTTGTTCACAAAACTTCTTAATTTTTAGGCAAAATTGTCAAAATGCACGTACCATGAACTTGGCTCAAAATGTTAATTTACATCCTCAACTTGTAATTGCGAAACTTTGCCTCTTCAACTTGTCAAAAGTGCCTATTTGCACCCCTCCGTTAAATCTAACTTCTTCCATCAAATTTCGAGTCATATGACATGCACGTGAGAGGTATTTTAGATATTTTATTTATTTATTTAGTTTTATTAACAAATATACATTAGAAATTTAATTTTTAAAAAATATTATCTATATAAAAAATAATAATTATTTGTACTTACTGATTCATTTCGTGATACTTATTTTTTTTACATTCAATTTTTTTTTCTTCAAAATAATGCATACTTTCCTTTATATAATTTGTCGATAACAAAAATTACGTGAACTTTAATTAAATTGATGAACTATACAAGTAATTCGTCAAAATAATATAGTTCGTCAAAATAATGAATTAATTTGTCGATGATGCATACAAGTAGTTCATAAATTTAATTTTAAACATCCACATTCATGGTTCGAATATGCTTCCATTTTACGATTAGATCATTCCATAAACGAGAACCATGAGCCATAGTTCAAGTCGACTACTCTTGAAATTCAAAGAACTCAGAGAAGGTTTCTGGGACAAAGTTCCCTTTTTCATTCATAAGAAGAAAAGAATACAAGAAGAAGACTTTATACAAGTATGAAAGAAAACTAAACAGTGTAAAAAGGGTAAATGCCATACCCAGATAAGGACTAAAACTAAGAAGCCGGGTTTCCACCATACTGCCCATACTGCAGTGGGTGAACCCCATGCTATACAGGAGAGCAGTAGGTGGAATGGTGAGCACACCAGGTGGACTGGCGAGTACTAGGAAACTCGCCATCCACCATGCTCGCCACAACCTGGCGATTGAACTAAGCTCGCCATAACATGGCGAGTGAACTAAGCTCGCCACAACCTGGTGACTCGCCATCCACCATGCTCGCCACAACCTGGCGAGTGAACTATGGCGAGTACAAACTAACTAACTAGCAAACTTCAACACTCCCCCTCAAGCTTGGTCCAAAAGGTCGAAGGACCCAAGCTTGCATAGAATGTTTTGAAAATGAGCAGAAGTTAAGGACTTGGTAAAGATATCTGCTAATTGATCTTCACTTTTCACATACTGTGTGGAGATGATGTTGGCTTGAACTTGATTCCTTATAAAATGGCAATCGACTTCAATATGCTTGGTTCTTTCATGAAACACAGGGTTGGAGGCGATGTGCATAGCAGCCTGGTTGTCACAATGCAGACAGATAGGGACAGAACATAAAAAACCTAGGTAAGTGAGGAGACCCTTGAGCCAAATCAACTCACAGGCTGCTGAGGCCATTGCTCTATATTCAGCTTCTACACTTGACCTTGCAACCACACTTTGTTTTTTGCTTTTCCACGTAACCAGATTTCCACCAACAAATGAGCAGAAGCCCGTTGTGCTCTTTCTATCAAGGGCATTCCCAGCCCAGTCTGCATCTGCATAGCCAACAATATTGTGATGGCCATTTTCTTCAAAAGAATTCCTCTACCCACTGAACCCTTTAAATACCTCAGAATTCTCTTGACAATATTCAGATGAAACACAGTAGGCGAATGCATAAACTGACTAACAATGCTAACGACATACGAAATATCAGGGCGGGTGATAGTGAGGTAGTTCAACTTCCCTACTAACCTTTGATATTCACCTATATTCCCAAGAACATCACTGTGAGTATCCAATTGAATCTTACTATCAAGAGGGGTCTTGGCGGGTTTACATTCAAGAACTTCAGCTTTGTTTCTGCCTAAACCCGGGGGTCTAGTAGATACTTGATGAATCCAACTGTCTCCTGCAATCCTGCTCACTAAGGAGAATACCGGGCGGGCCGGCCTTCACCTCTCCGATGCCTAAGTTAGTATAGTTGGAATGTATATAACCAAGGCACGTATATAAGCGGGGAGAGAGACGAGTTACCTCATAAAGAGGGTAGTTGGGGCCCATATATAGGTGGTTGGGGGTAAGGGCTGGCCTTACTCTTCGATGTGGGACTGGTTTCCTTCTGCTTATACCTTCTGGTGCCCTCTTAGGCAGGCTGGCGCCCTCGGCCCCTGGGTCCCTGGAGGCAGGATAGAGTGACAGGCCCCGAGGCCGGGTGCTGGTGATCCGGTCCCGACCCTTGGGCCGGGCCCTGGCGCGCTTGCTGCGGGTCTGTGGGCCTGCTGTAGCCTCTCTGTGGCTACTGTCAACAAGTCCCCCAAGTTCCCGGTCAAGTGCAATCTTGAATGGGGACTTAAATCTGTCTTGCTCTTGTCCCGCAGACCCGCGGGGCTACCAATCTACCGGTGCCCAGTCCCCCAAGTCCGCGTTAAAGATTGGGCGTGACCGAGGTGAGTACCTGTTACCGATGGGAAGCAATAGTTTATAAGCACAGTTGCAATATAAGCAGCAATATGACCAAGTGTTGTGGTGTTATGTGCATGGAGCCAAGATGATAATGATGATGCCATGATGTTATGATGCCATGCAACAGATGTGTGCATGGAATGATAATGAGGCGTTGAAATCCGCCATGCAAGAGATTTGTGCATGGGATGATAATGAGACATTGAAATCCGCCATGCAAGGAATGTGCACGGAATTTCGGCCGGGCACCCTGCCCTATCGGTACGAAGCGGAGCTTCACTAGGCTTCAACTGGCCGATCTGCCGAATCGAAGCGGAGCGGAGTTCACTGAGCCTCTACCGGGCTATATGCCGAAACAGGATTCACTGAGCCTCTACCGGGCTATCTGCCGAAACGGGATTCACTGAGCCTCTACCGGGCGATATGCCATATGGAGACGAGTTTCCCATTGCTTGGCTGCAGGGAGATTACCCTGGTGTTGCGGCCTGTTTGAAGCACCGGCGAACACTTGCTAGTTCTTCTCAGCATATATTGAATAAGCGTTGAGGTAAAGGGGTGGCATTGAGGTGACAAAGCTCGCCATGTAGCCCCATGTTTGATCGCCTTTCAATGCGATGCAGGGTTTTATCCTACTGGACAAGCGTGCATGGGTCAGATGCAGACTCGCCCGGGTGTATAAAGCCCGCCGGTCGAATACTTTCGACCGGTGTCAGCCATGGTATTGGGCGGAACTCGACCGTTGCCCGGACATCATGCCATCTCCAGACGAGTCCCCCAGTGAGGTGCCATGGGGCCAGGTGCATTACGTTCCTGGTAGGGGGGCGGCGTTGAGGTGACAAAGCTCGCCATGCATCCTCCTGTTGCCGCAGCTAGTGCGATGCAGGGTTTTTATCCTGCTGGACAAGCGTACATGGGTTAGATGTAAACTCACCCGGGTGTATAAAGCCCAAGCCGGTCGAATGTTCTCATGACCGGGGTCAGCCATGGTGCTGGGCGGGACTTCGACCGTTGCCAGGACATCATACCATCTCCGGACGAGTCCCCCAGTGAAGTGTCATGGTGCCGGGTGGATCCTATTCCCGGAATGTGTTCTGGAGCCGGTTGGATGCGTCGAAACCGGTGGGTGGAACACGACCGGGCGTCCTGCCATATCGAGTCGAGTCCCCCCAAAAGAGATGCGACTGAACAGACCTCGACCGTTGTCCGGACGCCATGCCATATCCGGACGAGGTCTCCAGTAATATGCGATGAAGAAGCCATGCAACCGGTTGAATGATCATAACCGCGAACTGCCATGGTGCCGGGCTGTCCTCGACCGGGCGTCCAGCCATATCGAGTCGAGGCTTCATACCCGGATGGATGCTCTCCAAGCGGTTAGATGATCATAACCGCGAGAGAGGTCTTCGAGAAATGCAGCGAAGATTGTCGTGCAAGCGTGGAATCTGGGGAAGTGGGAGGGCCTGACTCCTTGATTCCTGTTCCTACCTTCCTGCCGCCAGTGTGTGGGACAAGTGGCTGACATGCATTTAAGGAGGAAGTCCATCAGTCCCGTCAGTCATGATGGCATGGGGAGGTTACCAACGCTGGGACACGTGCCAGCGCGGGGCGGTCTTGAGATGGAGGGCCTGGATTCGCAGGCTTTTGAGTTGCTCTGATTACTTGTTTTGGAGGGATTTCGATTGCCTAGGGCATTGGTCCCCTCTATAAAAAGGCCTCTTCTGCTCTTCTTTCTGTTGCTGCTTCTTACTTTAGAGAGACTAAGAGAAAAGGAGAAATCCGGCGAGCACTCTGAGCCCTTCTTGCCTCACGAGATCTGTTTTCCTTGAACGCTCCCTACCATTGCGCGCTGCTTTCCCCGGGCCGATTGTCCTCGGTTGAGCATACTAATCGGTAAGTTTGATTTCTTTGCCCCAGCGTTATTCTTGTTTCTGGTTTTGTTGTTTCGCCTTGGGGGGGGAAGGGATCTCTGCCGCTGACGGAACTGCTTTGCGGCGAACTTGGGGAGAGGGCGCAGAAGGCGTTGTTGTACCCTGTTGCTGACAAGCGCTAGGGTTTTGTGTTCTTCCCCTAGGTTAAAATGACGTCTTCAGGTTCTGACCGGGTTTCCGAATCGGCTGTCAGGTCCCCTCGTGGACGATGCGCAGAGGCTGGACGACTGGCTGAATTCGGAATCTCCGGAGACCGAAGTTGCTGACTGCTCCGGGAGCAGGGTTTCTACTCCGTCCTCGGCTTCGTCCTCCGGGGCTTCGTCCTCTGAGACCGAAATACCGCACGGGGTGGGATTTGCAGATGCTCCGGTTGCGAGCTACACCATGGGGAAAGGGAAGCACGCTGTGGTGTGCGACGAACCGGAGGAGAGCATGACCCTTGAAGAGATTGAAGAATTGCGGGAAGCGTGGGATATCCCAGATACCATTCTGCTACGGCCCTTGAATCCTGGAGAGTCAGCCTGCAACCCGGAAAAAGGTTGGGTTGCTGCACATCCGGATCAGTTCCGGCATGGACTGTCGTTCCCGCTGCCACACTACGTGCAGTACATGCTCAGTGCGCTGCAAGTGTCACCCGCTCAGCTTCCTGGGCTCCAGTGGAGACGACTACTGAGCCTCGGCTGCTTGTACGATTTCTCTGGGATGAACATACCCACGGTGAACGAGTTCCGGGGCCCTGTACAGGCTGTCGTACTCCCGGAAGCAGGGGTCCCGTGGTTGCCTGTCCTTCAACAGCCGGAAGCCTCCACCGATCGTCACCAATGTGCCTTTATGGGTGGACAACAGCTGGAGGAAGAAAGTGGTGATGGTGGGCGGGAAGTGGCAGGCGAGGAATAGATTGTACTGTGTTCCTGGCGCCTTCCAACCCATTGGTGACCAGTCGTATGAACTATCGGACCTGGAGCGCGAGAGAATCTCGACCATAACCGGGTGCTGGGACGATCTGGAACGGAGTTCGTACAACTTCATTCGACGGGAAGTGCTGGAACACTGCCAGCTTGGGCGGGGGTCCCGGTGCGTAGGAAGCGCTTGAGCGGTGATACTTTGTGCTAAGCCTTTGCAAAATACTAACCGGTTGCTTTCCTTGCAGGTGCATCTTCTCGGGCGACCATCAAGCCCGAAACCACTCTCTCCATGGACGGGGAAGATCTCCTCAACCAGCTGAAGGAGAAGGCCGAGATCGTCTTGCGGAAGTCGGTGGAGGATGGGTCCGGCCGGCTTATTACCCATGCGGAGCGGAGGGCCATGGACGTTGATGAGGACGCCTATGTCCTGAAGCGGGTGAAGACCCATCACTCCACAGGCCTGCTGGCGCCTGGAAAGGGCAAGAGCACCGGGGGGGGCCTTAAAGATTCCCGGTGGAGCGAACAGGATCCCCAACTGCCCGGTGTCTGTGCCGCGCATGGCTCGCGCTCCCCCTGCAAGCGCAAGATCTTCTTCTCCGGAGGGCCGGGGAGAAAAACGGAAGGTTGGGGACGTTCCTTCCTCCGCGCTGGTGACGCTGACCGGTGAGTCGGTACGGGAGAACCTGGCCAAACGGTTCAGGAATACCAGCGGCGCGCAGACCACCGCTGCCGGGGAGAATGCTGCTGCTGCTGCTCGGCAGAGTAGTCCAGCGCCTGCGGATGCATCAAGGGGAAGCCCGAGTGGTGCAATCGCGCAGCAGGTGGCGGCGGACCTGGCCGGCCTTGGTCTGGATAGGCCCGGGGTAGCTGGAGTCCTGGCGGGCGGGAACCGTCCAAGATGCAAGGAATCCGTCCTCCGGGTAAGTACCGCATGGTACCCCTGTACTGCTTGACTAACTTACTTTGCTTTGCTGCTTGACTAACTCTTTGATGTTGCGCAGTTGTTGTACAGTCTGTACGAACCGGACGCGAGCGAGGGGCTGTCGGAGCTGCAGAGACAGATAACTGCTTTATCCGAAACCCGGCAGCGCCTGGAGGTGGAGAAGTCTCGCTCGGATCGGGAGAAGGCCAGATCGGAGGGGAGGGCCAAGAAGCTGGAGGAGCAGAACCGGATCCTGGATAAGGAGAGGGCCGAACTGAAAGAGCAGAATCGGCTCCTGGAGGAGGAGAGGGCCGCACTGGAGTCCAAGGTGGACGAGCTCCAAGTGGGAGCTGCTGCTCTGCGCGCCGCCTCTGCTGCTTCGGCAGGGGAAGATGACCCGGAACTCTTCGAACGGGTCGCTCTCAAATACCGGGAGAGCGATCAGTTCCTGGAGTTTCTGGTGAAGGTCAGGGAGGAAGGCATCTCGGATGCGTACACCGAATGGGCGGGGAAGGGATGGTTGGACACTTCCCTGATGTCGACTGCTGCTGAGGGAGATATCCATGAGCAGTCGGACATCCATCAGGAGGCGGTGGAGGATCAGCCGGGTGAAGTGATTCGCTCGCACTTGGATTCTTTTACCAACGGTGCCGAGTCTGCCCGGGCCGAAGTCCACACCGGAACTGACGTCGACGACTAGGGTACCGCAGGAGAGGCTGGCGGATTGCCTGCCTAAGGCGCAGTCGTAGGTCCTTAGGATTTTCTTGCCCTTTTCCTTGTAATGTTTCCGGATCGGTTACTGCTTGTATACTTGCTTGAATATGAATATAATGGAACTGGCAGAGCCGGTGAAATTTTCTCAAAAGTAGTTTGCATATATATTTGTTGTTTTTTTTTTTTTACAACGGTTGAACCGCGAACTATGCCAAACTAACCGCTCAGACTAGCGGGTTTTACCAAGACTGGTCATTCTCCCGGTCGGGGTCTGTTCCTCTTTTCCCCACGTACCGCTGGAGCTGGCCGTTATCAATCAAAACCTGCACCGCTTGCCTGAGGGCGTGGCACTTGCTCGTTCGATGAGTAGCCTCATCATGATACGAGCAGTACTTGCCCGTCTGCGCCGTTGTAAGTTTCCCTTTCGGGAACCTTCTCGGGGGCGGTGGGGGAATGACACTCCCGTTCTCAAGTAGGATATCCTCGTAGGAAGTGGTGAGAGCGGTGAAGACTTCTTGGTTGGCCGGTGGTGCTGGCATGATTGCTAGGGGGCGCTCTTGGCGGAACGGCGCTGGCTTGTGCTCATTCTGAGGCTTATCAGAATAGGACCTCTGCTGCCGCTGCGGCCAGTTGTTTCTGTTGTTGGCGTTTCGGCTGGGCCGAGCGGTGCGGTTATCGGTCCGCTGATTGGGCTTGGCTTCCTGGGCGGGCGGGGGGTTCTCTTCCCGGGGATGGTCCTCCTGCTCCTCATCCCGCTTCCTCTTCAGCAGGTGGTGCCCATAGGTCTCATGATCGGCCTGAGCATGCCGGATGGCCATAGCCATCAGCTCGTCGTACCCCTGCGGGAGTTCTACCCGGACGGCGTAGGAAAACTTGCCCGCTCGGAGCCCTTGTTTAAACGCCATCTCGGCGATGCCCTTGTCCAGGTTCCGAACTCCGGCCGTAGCCGTCTGCCAGCGGTTGACAAAGGTTCTCAGCTCCTCTCCGGGGGCTTGCCTGAAATTGAAGAGGATGGTCGACGTCCGGGCTCCCTCGACTCGGAGGATGAAGCGGCCCACAAACCGGTCGGCCAACCGCTCGAACGCTTCGATCGAGTTTGCCGGAAGCTCGTAAAACCAGCTGAGTGCTTCTCCGGACAAGGTCTCCTGGAAGATGTTGCAGCAAACTGCATCGGAGTATCCCTTGGCGCAGGTTTGGGACCGGAAGCTGTCCAGATGC
>OY821756.1:9440242-9483667 GCA_963682095.1 Potentilla sterilis | reverse complement strand
ATGCATACAATATAAGCAACTCAGATCCCCACCATTAATTACCATAAAGATTATGTTCTGCAAATGAATTTTTACCTATATCACATTGTATCATTGCATAGGCAAAAATAGTTACCAATATAATCATTCTCCAGGAAGGGTTTCTGCAGGGTATGTGGTTATAATTAAAAGATGGCTCTTGATGATAATTATATCAAGTCCAGACCTTTATGCCCACCAAACCCAGATAAAAAAGGTTTGATCATAGCTATAGAGATCAGAAGTCCTCAGAGAAATGGTCTGGTATCATGATTATGAGCAACTGGAAACTTTAAGACCAATATGTAATGAGGAGCAATAGAAACACAAGACCAAATGTTGGATATGTCATGAGTAGCAATAGAGACTGAAACTTGTTGTGGTATGGAAAATACATAATAATTTTTTGTAAAAGTATATTTTTATTTTATTTTATGAAATGAGGAGAAGTTTAAGATCACAGAAGTAATTTAAATGTTACAGGAAATATATATATATATATATATATAGAAGTTTTTGCATATGAAAAAAAAAAAAAAAAAACATGAGGAGGTGGAGCATGTATGCATGTGGTAGTGTCGGTATGAGGTGCAAGGCATCAACATCATTTTCATTACTTGCAGTGATACCTATTTCCAGACTGTATTTTCTTCTTGACCAAGAAAAAAAGACTTGAGTTTTCTGCTAGTAAATTGTCACCTGCTTTCACTTATATTCTGATTCAAGTCATCACTAACTCGCATGACACCCTATATAATCAGAAAAAGATTAAAGAGGGGAAATTGTTTCTCCTTTTTATCTTGTATACCTTTTTTTAGAGAAAGGACCAAATAGACTTCTGTGCACGTCAAAGTCTCAAACAATTTGTTCCCCTCTAACTTTAAAGAGGAAAGGCAGATACTTATCTCTTCAAAAGAGTTTAGCATAGTGGTCCTAATATCAGTATTGAACTTTTGATCTCCCTCCACAATTACTCTACTATGTCAATTCCACAACTTTTGAATGATTATCTTGAGTCAGTTCAACAATTACTTTACAAAGAAGTTTTTTTTTGTTTTTTTTGTTGGTAAGTTACTTAATCATAATAGTATAAAAAAGATGGTAGCCCAGAAAGAGTAATTTTTATGAAGTTGCATGAAAGAACTGTTTGATTTGCGAAACTATTGTATGGCCCTAGAAAATTTATCCAGGAATTTGAGAAGCTATTCTCTGGAGGGTATGCCAAAGTTATTGATTCAATTCACAACATATACAGTGAGAACCCAAACTGGTAGGGTACCAAGTTTTTCTCCTGAATCAATATACAAATTACTACCAGTCTCTGCTGTTACATGTTTAACTGGCTGTCCTTGTTTGGTACATCGATCGAGTGCTACTTGTAACTGTGCTGAATCAAAGATATTATGTCATGATATGAGCTCTATCATATTGCATACACTTTCTTCTTCTTAAACTCGGTGTTAATAAGCTCAGAATCTGACATCACTGAGAAAGAGGCAGAATGTGAGTGAGACCTAGTGCTCATTGATGATCTCCGAGTGCTGCTTCGAAGTTTTGAAGCCTCAAGTCTCTGCACAACCATCCAGTAACACATTGTTCCCAGTGTCATTCCCATAATCACTGTACCTATACCTGTAACACCAACAGCCAACCATTTCTCTTTCTTGCCGACGATAATATAAGACAGTGCAAGAAATGCAACTGAAACCATCACACAAGCCATCCACATCAGCTTGTTTATAATTGACATCAATTGCTCTTTTTGCTTCCTCTCTATAACAACAATAGAAGTTTGAACAACCACTACAGCCAACGATATGAAGAGTGCAAAGGAATCAAAGACGAAGAAGACTATGCACTCAGGTTTTGGGGCAATGCTTGCTTCTCCAGGAGAATATCCAGGCGGAAGATTATCCTGGTCATTGGGGTATTGACCAGGGACAGTGAAAATTGCAGCAAAGGCAACAGTGGCGATAAGAACGGCCACAACCGTTGTGGAGTTTATTGCGTTGTTCAGCCCATCCGAGTGCATTTTGCTGAGCCGTTTTACCATACCATGTACTTGCTTTCGTGTATGTCGTGTTTGCTTGATCTGGTCGTGCACCTCATGTTTTATGTCACTGACAGTTTGTTTGAGCTCTCGGCTAGCCATTCTGGTCGGTGGTCTCATGGATTTAGCACTTTGAATGCCTTTCTCTTCTAGAATGGCAGCAATCACAGTTTGCCCATTTTTCTGAGCAGTGTCGAGAACAGTTTCACCACACTTGTTAATGATAGTTGTGGTAATTCCATTATAACCCAACAGCTGCTGAACAATCTGCAGAAATACAATGCAAGAATCCGTTATATCAATAGTATGACATGTGATCATCCTTATACATATAAGAAACAGTAAGAAGCTCACTCCATGTCTCTTGAATGATTTGTAAGAATATTCTTTCAGATTAGAAATCAAAAATCAACTTTCAGTACCTGAGCTCGACCCTTCCGGGTTGCTATATGCAAGGCAGTGTTACCCTTGTTATCCATCATGTTTATCATAGAAGGATCCGCTTTTACTAGCTCATCCACCAGCTCAACATTCTGCCCCTTAACTGCCATATGGAGAGCTGTCTGCCCCTTCTTATCCTTTCTCGTTGCAATTTCAGGTTCTTTTCTTAAGAGTGCCTTGATGACGTCTAAATGCCCCTTTCTTGCTGCAGAATGATAGGCAGTTTTCGCATTGCTTCGTGCTATGGACACCAAGCTGCTACCACCATTCTCCAAAAGGAAATTTACTACTTCAATGTGACCCTGAGCTGCTGCAGTGTGCAGTGCTGTGGTGTTTGTTTGATCAACAGTCATTGAAAGTTCTGGTATTGCATCCATGAAAACCTTCAATACATCTGAAACACAGCAACAGAACAATGACTATTAATAATATGATTTTCCCCACACAGCACATGTTATTAGATCATTTCCATTAGCAATCATGGCTTACCAAATCTGTTCAGATTTCTACATAAATCACATATGAAAAGACGAGAAAATGAACTTTATGCAATCACTAAAACAGCAATAACACCATGTTAAGATAAGAAACAAGATTACATAATATGCCAAGCAAGCATATCACAGGTAAAAGCTAACAAAAATTAGACTCACCTAAGTGGCCGTGGTTGGAAGCAATGTGAAATGCATCGCACCCATTTCTAGCTTTGATGCTAGCTAAACCACTATCACAGTACTTCATCATTTCCTTCACCAAATCAGCATAACCACACTCAGCCGCCACATACAAGGCGGTTTCACCCGAGTGATTCTGCTTCATCAATACTTCATTCAACTCTGCATCCCCACAATTTGAGATGATTTCCAACACCAATTCCAAATCTCCTGCTCTTGCTGCCAAATGCAAGGGGGAATCTTCGCGCTTCCCCGTCAACTGCTTCGTCATCTTCTTCTCGCCGAAGCTTTGCTGCCTTACAGGTGCTTCCATACTTCAAAGAAAATTTCCCAAAGAGTTCCAATTTATATTCCTCCCTAAAATCTAATAAAGATTTCCCCTTTTCACCATGAAGGCCTCAATTAAAGTCAAGCAGAGAGCACACCGGACAATCAATCTGTGAATGATGAGGATAAGCTTATTCAGATGATTTCATGAATTTGCACGTGGGAAATCTGGAGGTTTGATTCCCTGATTCCCATTACACTCTCTGACATCTTCTGCAACCCAAACAAAATAATTCCAGTATTAAAATAAAAGCCAAAACCGCCTAACTCTCTCCTTGTCTCTCTTAATATTTATAATACGCATTGTTATATACTTATATTCATCATCCTCAATCAGTGTTACTACTCATTACAAGGAGTGCAAAGAGAACACAACAAAAGAGGTGAGGCTATACAAAGTTGAAACCGCGTTTACTGTTTGAAACGCAACCATGTGCAGCCATCCAATGGAACAATGTAGTCGGGCACTAAGAACAAAACTACAAAACTCAAAATTGTTCAACAAAAAAGAAAGTGAATTTGCAACATGGGATGAACTACTTACTGATCTTGTGCTTTTGGGTTCGAAAGCGGAGAGCTTGTTGCTTGCTCCCCTACTGAGAAACCGAGATAAACAAGCCAAACACTTAAGAGCAGAGAGAAAGTAGAATGAAACAGAGTGTGAAAAAGGGTAAAGCCCAAAACTTCAAGTTGAGTGAACCAGTGGAGGACACTTTGCAAAAGATGATGTTGACAGGGCGCACTACTAGAAGAAGAAGAAGAACTGAAGAAGGAGATAGAGGTCCGTTTACTGATCTATAACAACCAGCTTCCTACAATAATGATGATTTCACTCGTTTTATCATCCTCCTCAAATTCAGGTATATACAAGTTTGGACAATAGCTCCACATTTCCCCACGTCAGCATCAGAAAGTGGAAATTAATGTACCATAGTAGTTCATTCCGTGCAGACCAAAGAGACTGCATAACCTGATAACCATGTCATGTGTAATTATTTCATGCTAAAGAATCATTATATAATGAGAAAGATAAACACATAATTGTATTAGGTCAGTAACAAGAAAAAACACGTTTAAAATCATCATTGAATTCATTGCTTAAAAAAAATGCTATCACAACATGTTTATGTGTGATAAATAGACATCTACATGATATAATCTAGGAAGAGTTCCCATATGATGTAATAACCAGAGTTTTACAATGGGTTTTGACACTTTGTTACCTTTATATTATAAAGCCGAACAATTATTAGAAGAAGAAGAAGAAGAAGAAAAATAGTATTTCTCCTCCATAATGTTAAATAGGTCCAAACTCTAAATTATCCTTCTAAATCAACGAAATAATAACTAATTGTGGCATAGTATCAATAATGATATTGGTATAAAGACAAATTATGGGTTGATCAGAATTAAAAATTGAAGCATTGACTCATGCATAAGATGGGTCAAGACGGCAATTAGGAGATGTGAAATATAATGATAGAGAAAGAAGGAACCTCGACCACTTGGGTTCCCAGAAAGCCAAAAACCACGTTAATTAGGTTTTAGCCTATATATACATAGCACTCAAGTCATATACTGAGACAAAAACAATAACATCATCCTGAAACAGTGTCAAGAATGAATGAATGAATGAATCAAGATGCTAGCTAGGCGGCTCATATGATGATGCTTCTTTCTTTATCCAACCATGAACCATCTAATTAATTAAGAGAAAGAAACTTACAAATCTGCCCACGGAATCAAATATGCTACATTAATATTCATCATAATTCAATTAGAAAAGTTTATCAATGCATCATAACATTCCTACACTAACAGACCAATTATATATGTATTTCGAGCAAGGACTAAAATATCCTCGATAACCTCGATATTTCCTCGAAATTTCCGTTTTTTTCAAACATCGATATTAATACTCATATCTTTCCGATATTTTACTTTTAGTTTATTTTTATCTAAATATACAATTTTTATATAAATTTTTGGTAAAATTTCCATCGATATTCGATATTTTCTCGAAATTTCCATCGAAATTTCTTTTTTTCAAACCATCGATATTTCCGTGATCGTCGATATTTAATACCTTGATTTCGAGCCGGGGACTTTCAGAATAAAGTCTAGTTGAGGTGATGGTTATTAATGGTTATTCCATATCTCATTGTAATTGATTTTTATTCAATAAATTCTAATTTGTTCAAGGAAGGTTAACTCCGTAACTTCCGTGGTGTGTCTTGCCCTAATAAGACTAGAAGTCTAGATACTCTATTAGATAGGGAATCCCTGTTCGCCAGGGATACTTGATGTAATGCCTATATAAAGGCCTCCTTATCAATGAATAAACACAGAGAGATTTATCAATCTATTTCTCCTACAACACGTTATCAGCACATTGCTCTAGCCTCCCGTCTAATAAGCCCTAGAAACCCTAATTCCGATTTTTTTCGAAACCCTAACCTACCGTCGGCCGCCGATTCTTCCCTTCGGCACCGTCGGCCTCTTCTCAGCAGCATCTGCGCTGCTCGCCTGCCGCTTTGTACCTTCGCGTACTACTCCTCCTCTGCCTTTAGGTAGACAACCCGCTCGCCAGCAGCTCTCCCTTGCGTGCTACTTTTTGCACGCATCCGCCAGACGATCAAAATTGCTCGCAAGCCAAGCAAGCGATCCGCGAACCCTTATTCGTGGTTGAGAAGAAATCAAGAAAAATCGAAGAAAACAAGCTTCCCCAAGAGCCAAGTTTCGTTTGATCAAGCTTCTCTTGAAGAGGTAAATATTTTTATAAACGTTCCCGCTTATGAAAATTTCAATAGTTGGGTTTTGTTTTCTCTTCCGGGACCTTTCCGTGTCCCTGCTTCTTCATCCCGATTCTATCGCTTCTCGGGACGGCATACGGGGATTTAGTCACCCCGGTGCCAACGTTTATTGGGGTAACTGTGATGTTACCGGCCACCGTTATGCTTGTGACTGTGATGTCACTGTGAACCATAACGTATTATTCTTTTTTGGAAAGAAAACAAAGGGAAGATATCGATTGTGACTTGAAGTCACGTTAAGCATCGATTTATGTGACCATGATATATCTTGGCACTGTTCTAAAAGAACAATCAAACTTGATTAGTATTCAAACATACTAACGTCTCCCTGTTTGTGTTCTGTAGATGGCTGACACTCAGCGTCCAGAATTTGACATCTTGGATGTCCAAGGCAAGGAATACAAGAGGTGGGTCTCAGATGTTGAGAACACTTTCATTGGTAAAAGATTTACTGCCACCATCAACCCTCCTGAGGATGAAAGCTTACACGCTTCTCCTGAACAGAAAGCACAAGCCCTGATGTTTCTCAGGCGCCATATCCATCCAACGCTCAAGAAGCAATACCTGAGGAAAACTGATCCCAAAGAGCTATGGGATATCCTCAAGGACCGCTTCGACAATGTGCATGACGCACAACTCCCAGACCTCATGTCTGATTGGGAGCAAATCCGCTTACTGGATTTTGATTCCGTCCAGGAATATCATCAGACTATGCTAAACTTGCAATCTGATTTGAGCTTTTGTGGGGTCGAAAAGACCGATGATGATATGATGGAGAAGACTTTCACGACGTTCCCAGAATCTGCGTCCATGTTGTCGCATCAGTACCGCGATCTCCGCGAGAAAGGCACTATCAAAACCTTCAGTGATTTGATGAATGTCCTTCAGAGAAAGGAGAGGTACCATGAGTTGATTCTTACCACCAATAAGAGGCCTCGAGGACCGAAATCCATTGCGGAATCTCATCAAGCCCGTGGTAAAGCTTTTAAGCAGAAGCATCAACCTCATGAACGTCAAGCACCGCCACCACGTACGCCAAGAGCAATACGTGGCGGACGAGGAGGGAGAAGAGGCGTCGGCCGTGGCCGACCGCTTTCTTGGACAAGGGATGATGGCAGAGCCGCCGCTCCCAGAGGGAGGAACAGTTTTGGTTCCGGTCCCAGGCGTGGTGGCCATCCGCCGAACAATGCTTCGGCTCCTTGCTTCAAATGTGGTTCTACGAATCATCTCCAACGCGATTGCATAGCAAGCAGAGATATTCAAGCCGCTTACAAGAAACACAAACAATACATAGAACAAGAAGCACACTATGTAGGAGACTTTAAGGAAGAAGTATACGATGAGGAAAATACGAACTTCGCCATCGATGACTTCCAACCTACCAAGAAACGTAGGACTCAGGAGTATGATACTCCAGACTATGAATAAGTATTTGACTTAGGTCATGAGATACGTGTTCAAGTTTGATTTTGATTGTTATTTTGACAGAATAGTCAATAAATCACGACTTTGTTCGATAAGTCGTTCTATTTAGAACAACCTTGATGTATTTTTGAGTTGTCATCAATAAAATCTATCTTATTCTACGAATAATTTGAGATTTTTACATCCCTGAAAGCAAAATTGGTTCAATGCGTCCAATTCTCAATGGCATAATCATTTTGAGTTCACCAAAATTCTGGTGATGTTAACTCATATCCGAAAAATCACAAAGACAAAAGGAGAGATCCGCGATACGCCATCCGCGATCCGCGATACGCCATCCGCGATCCGCGATACGCCATCCGCGATCCGCGATACGCCATCCGCGATGCGAGATACGCCATCCGCGAGCCGCGATACACGATCCGCGATCCGAGATCCGCGATCCGCTATCCGCCAACTTGGTCGCGATCCGCCAGGACTCACTCGCCATGGCTATTCGCCAACTAATCCGCGATCCGCGATCAGCGATCCGCCAACTTGGCTGCGATCCGCTATGCCTCGCTCGCCAAAGCCTAAGCGCTTGGCCGCGACTCGCTAGGCCTCACTCGCCATGGCCAATCGCCAGCTTGGCTCAGCACCGAATCCGGTTTTTGAAACCAACAATCGATAGCCTATCGAACAAATGCAACTTTTGCATCAATGGCTCGGCAACGAAGTGTCTTCGGACTCGCCATGCTTCGGATTTAGCTCAACCGTCGCATCGCATTGCCTCAATGCCTGACCGACTCTCACCACTCGCCTTGCTTCGGCCCGGCCTCTGGGTAGCTTTGGCCTTACCACAGCTTCGGCTTTGGCTTGGCCCCGGCCTTTGCCTTGGCCTCGGCCTTGGCTCGGCCACGCCACCTACGACGGTGTCCGGTCTCAATCTCTGAACTAGGCTATGATTATCAATGGTGATACTCGGTGATTAAAAATGCGGCTTATATCTTTCTCTCAAATTTTGTCGTTGCCATGGCTATGTTATTGGCCTTAATGCACTTCATTTTGTGATGATATATTGTTTCAGTACACTTACTTTAAAGTGTTCGCCAAAGTCTAAAGTAGACTATTGATTCAATTTACATCGTTTTTGTAGATGTATCAAGGCGAGATTGAGTGTTTGTTGGATTGTGCAACAACTCACACGATTCTGAGAAATCGGCAATTGTTTTCGGATTTTACGCCAAGAGAATCGTCGTTATCTACGATGACAGGAACTGGACCCGTAATTAAGGGTCGTGGCACTGCTCAATTCTTACTGCCAAATGGCACTGAGATTCGGGTAGAGGACGCCCTATATGCGCCTAAGGCGCCAAGAACCTTGCTAGCTTTCAAGGATGTGCGTGACAATGACTATCACCTCAGCACTTATGTTGAAGATGGAACTGAATATCTGTTGATCACCTCCACCCAATCTATGCGCACTCGCATTGTGGAGAAGTGTAAGCGAGTTCGCAATGGCATGTATTTCACAACCATTCGAGCCAACGAATCTCATGTTGTTATATTATGTGATTCTGATGCTTATAAGCTTTGGCATGATAGACTCGGTCATCCGGGTCGTGATCTGATGATCCGTATTTTGAAATGCTCCCACGGTCATCCATTTTTCCGATCACAAAAGCACAGAGGGCGCCTCGGCCTCGGTTCGGCCGTGCCGTCGATAGCCGCCTCTCGCTTCCAAGGAGAGGTTCGGCCCCCTCCTGCTTCTCATGCTTCTGTAGCGATGTCTAATGCTCATCGTTCGTTTTGTAAAGCTTGTTCACTAGCAAAACTTCAAGCAAGACCATCTTTTGCTATTGATAATAAACAGAATATTCCGTTTCTACAACGAATACAAGGTGATATTTGTGGACCTATAACACCAGAATGCGGACCATTTCGATATTTCATGGTTCTGGTTGATGCATCAACGCGTTGGTCACACGTAGCGTTGTTGTCCACGAGGAATGCTGCATTCGCTAAACTCCTAGCTCAGATTATTAAGCTTCGGGCTCACCACCCGGACAATCCGATTAAGTCCATCAGACTGGATAATGCTGGAGAGTTTACCTCAAAGTGTTTTGATGACTATTGCATGTCAGTTGGGATTGAAGTTGAACATCCCGTACCCCACGTTCATTCTCAGAACGGTCTTGCAGAAGCCGCTATCAAGAGACTACAGCTTGTAGCTAGGTCTCTTGTCATGGCCACAAACTTGCCAGTTTCGGCATGGGGATATGCAATATTACATGCAGCTATGCTTATTCGTCTACGACCCACAGATAGCCAACCATTTAGTGCGTACCAGTTGGTAACTGGTTACGAGCCTGATATTTCGCATCTGCGTACTTTTGGTTGTGCCGTATATGTGCCTATCACGCCTCCACTGCGTACCAAAATGGGTCCACAACGACGATCAGCTATTTATGTTGGATATGAAGCACCAACTATTGTCCGCTATATAGAGCCTATGACAGGTGATCTGTTTACTGCAAGATTTGCAGATTGTCACTTTGATGAGACATCCTTCCCGCCGTTAGGGGGAGATGGGGCCGCATCCGTCCCAAATGAACGTCAGGAATTGACGTGGTTCTCTCCCACTATGTCTCATTATGATCCCCGTACGTCTCAGTGTGAGACTGAAATACAACGCATATTAGAACTACAAAAGGTGGCGGATACGATGCCCGACTCCTTTACTGATATTGCGAAAGTGACAAGATCAACCATACCTGCTGCGAATGTACCTGCAAGGCTTAACATTCCTCGCCATGCGCGAGCACGCGCCGCCGGTCTCGGACCCGCAGCCCTAGGTGCCATCGGCAGCCTAGGCTCGGCACCTCCAAGTGGAGAGCCGGCGTCGACTTCGGATCCTCCTAGAAAGAGGGGGAGACCAATCGGTTCCAAAGACAATGTACCTAGAAAGAGGGCATGTGTCCAGGCACAAAGCGATCCGTTCATCATTGATACTGTGACGCCGTCACACGAGATTGTCTCCGACTATACCTATGTCCAAGAATCAACTCTGAATCATCTGGGGGACGCCTCAGACTCACTGTTGATGTTGGAGAACAAGGAAATCTCACTAAACTACTTATGCATGCACAATCTGATGGAAAGAAATTCCATGTATATCGATGATGCATTCGCCTACGCCGTTGCTCAAGAAGTTATTGACGACGACGATATGGAACCCCGCACTGTTGATGAATGTCAACGTAGGGCGGATTGGCCGAAGTGGGAAGAAGCAATCCAGGCTGAACTAGACTCTCTAAAGAAAAGGCAAGTATTCGGACCGGTTGTGCCTATACCGCCGAACGTGAAGCCTGTTGGACATAAATGGGTCTTTGTCAGAAAGCGCAATGAGAATGGCGAAGTCCAGCGATATAAAGCTCGACTCGTGGCGCAAGGTTTTTCTCAACGCCCTGGAATTGATTATGAGGAGACGTATTCTCCTGTCATGGATACTATTACCTTCCGATACTTAATAAGTTTGGTAGTCTCAGAGAGACTCAATATGCAGCTTATGGATGTTGTAACTGCGTATCTTTATGGGGACCTAGATACGGAGATGTACATGAAAGTGCCAGAAGGACTTTCGTTACCCAAGTCAAGTGAGCAAAAACCACGAAGTTCATTTGCTATCAGGTTGAGACGATCTCTATATGGACTCCGACAATCTGGTAGGATGTGGTACACACGGTTAAGTGATTACTTGATTGGGAAAGGATACAAGAATGATGAGTTGTGCCCTTGTGTGTTCATAAAGAGAACAAGTTCAGGATTTGCCATTATAGCCGTCTATGTCGATGATATGAACATCATTGGAACTCTGAATGAGATCAATGAGACCGCTAGCTATTTGAAATCCGAATTCGAGATGAAAGATCTGGGAAGGACTCGGTTTTGCCTAGGCTTAGAACTAGAGCACCGAAGTGGTGGAATTTTTATACACCAGTCTGCATATGTCCGAAAGATGCTCAGGCGATTTAACATGGACAAAGTTATGCATCCTACAGGCACTCCCATGGTCGTTAGAAGTCTGGATATCAACAAAGATCCCTTTCGTCCGAAAGAAGATGACGAAGAGATCTTGGGAGCTGAATATCCATATCTTAGTGCGATTGGAGCTTTGTTATACTTAGCTCAGTGTACTAGACCAGACATCGCTTTCTCTGTGAACTTGTTAGCTAGATTTAGCTCTGCGCCAACACAACGTCATTGGGTTGGAATCAAGAACATCTTCCGATACCTTAAAGGAACCCTTGACATGGGCTTGTACTATCGATACACTCATCAGGATTCGACACCTAGTCGATCTCTTGCATCTAACAGCACAAACCATGGCTCGGATTGCCATCCGCCAGCCATATCCGCCAGGACTGGCTTTGGTTCATCCATCCGCCATCCTGCAGCCATATCCGCCAACTTATCCGGACCCGCGGATGCTAAGTCGTGGTCCCGATACGGCTTTGGCGATACCCCCTCCTACTCAGATACACCAAATGATGTAATGGTAGGATTTGCTGATGCTGGATATTTGTCAGATCCACACAAAGGACGTTCCCAAACAGGTTATGTTTTTACCATCGGGAATACGGCGATATCTTGGAGATCAACCAAGCAAACCCTTGTTGCTACCTCCTCGAACCATGCTGAGATTATTGCACTACATGAAGCAGTCAAAGAATGTATTTGGCTTCGCTCAGTTATATCTCACATTCGAGAGTCTAGTGGACTTGAGTCTACTACGATGGGACCAACTTGCATATTTGAAGATAATGCAGCATGCATCGAGCAGATGAAGTTGGGATACATTAAGGGTGACAATACTAAACACATTTCGCCTAAGTTCTTCTACAATCAGCAGCAGCAAGAGACTTTGAATATTCAAGTGAAGCAAGTCAGCTCAGAAGAAAATGCAGCGGATCTGTTCACCAAGTCTCTACCCAAATCTACATTTATGAAGCATGTAAAGCGCATTGGAATGTGTCGCTTATCCGAACTCGAAGACTGATTGACTATCAGGGGGAGTTCTCATCTAGACTTCAGGGGGAGTCTAGTTATGCATGTCTCACATACTTGTAGTTGGTGCGTTGTACTCTTTTTCCTTAGACCATGCTTTTATTTTTGCCCAAGAGGTTTTTGTTTGCTGGCAAAGGTTTTAACGAGGCAACAGCTCATGCACCATTGAGGACGCGACACAAGGGGGAGTGTTCAAGGAAGGTTAACTCCGTAACTTCCGTGGTGTGTCTTGCCCTAATAAGACTAGAAGTCTAGATACTCTATTAGATAGGGAATCCCTGTTCGCCAGGGATACTTGATGTAATGCCTATATAAAGGCCTCCTTATCAATGAATAAACACAGAGAGATTTATCAATCTATTTCTCCTACAACATAATTTAATTAAAAGAAGAAAACTATATGTATTTATAAACTAGCTTGAGATCAAGCCTTTCTGGCATATAGTAGATGAAAGGTATTTCTAAACTTGGAACTAACCACCCAACATTTTTGAACTGAATAATCATATCCGAGATGATCAAATGCATGGCATGGCTCACTTGTTAATTGCTATAGGGAGCACACGGATGGATCTTCTGTAGAGCACCTGGGTCTTCTGGTAGCAGATTCAATACTTGAATTCTGCGAAAATTAAGCAGTTTAACCAGAAAGAACAATGCAGCAGCTAACAAGGTAGCAATATTCTCTTGCCGTCAGCACACCCAACACAATCCTAATCAGATGAAAATGACTCAGAAAATATAATGGCTTATGTCTTCCATGAAGTGGGTTTCTGGACATTAACAGCTGCACTGTTGTGTTGGTAGCTTAAATCTTTCATATAACATGTGCAACTCGAGAAACTCAATCGAATAATGGAAGAACTATAACAAATCCACTTATGGATTTTGAAAAGCATTTGAAAAGTCTAACCTTGAATTCCATCTTCTGCCAACAGATAAGTCAGCAGATAAGTGGAAGGTGATAATGCAGTAGTGCTTCCGTTGTGCATCTGTGAAAAATATGCCACTTGAGCTACTCGAACACCACCCACCAGATTCGCTGCACCAAAGTGATCATGATTTGTCCTGATAGATCAGAAAGGTGAAACATGAGCAATGTGCAAGCATCTCAATAAGGTCCAATTCACGTAGAGGAAGTACTAATGAAATCATAACTGTGACTGAATCTAACTAATAAGGTCCAATTCACGCAGAGGAAGTACTAATACAATTGGATCCACATTTGAGCATTCAAAGCTTAAGACCCTGAGGCATAAACATTGTCCAGGTCAGAGAGTACTTACTCTTTTAGTTTCCCTTTGTTTCTACTGAATCATACAAAGATTAGTAATGTTAAGAGTAAAACAAACTTGACCTGAATGAAAACATACTGAGAGAGAGAGAGAGAGAGAGAGAGAGAGAGAGAGAGAGAGAGAGATAGAGCAACAAAAAGGAGAACCCGCCTAGCTCTTCAAGGTTACTGCATGTCACTTGATCTGCATGAACAATAACCTCAACGATCACACCATGGAGTTTTTTAACCCAGAAGGAACCATCAGTAACAGATAATATAGCATCTTTAGGAGTTAGAGAAAACCAGAGAAAAATTTATAGAAATGGAAATACAGTATCAGAGACATGCATATGGAGCAAAGTCGGTGCATACAAAAAAGAGTGTAATATTCCACCACAATATCTTTGCTACCATATCGTATACACAAAACACACTGCTTCAGATTTCATTCACTCATCAGATACATTCTCTTTTGTCAGCCAAATGTGTCGAGTAAAGTCACATCCAAATTGTGTTTAACTAACTAATCAACATCGCTATCTATTATCAAGTATGTATAGATATCACTAGCTAGCAATGAAACCTAAAAAGGTTACAAAACCAGTCTGGTACCGCGCATGTACCATACAATATACAGATGATCATATTTCAACCGCATGCTCCCTTTGATCGAAGATGTGAGGTCCGCTCCTCATCAGTTTCCGACATTTTATAACCCTTGAGGCACTCATGAATTCCTTTTAAAAGATCCAGCCATTGATGCTATTAGTATTTCAAAGGTCACTTACTCTGTTACTAAAGATAAGAACCTCAAATGAACCAACTGCTCCCATTTTGGTTTCCTTCTTCGTGTATAAAGAGTCAGACATTAAACCATAGGCCAGTCCAAAACAAAAATTCTGTTAAAGGGCGAAAACACGATTCACTTCCGAACCGGAGTCGTCTGAGTACATGGAGGATCCAGTCCTTGTAAGAAGCTTTTGTCTCTTTCTCATTCTACGGATCTTTTTGGACTTTATCACAAAATATGTCATGACACCAAGAACGGCTGAGATTATAAACCCTCCTATAACTGTGATAAGGATTGCAGCCCACCGATTATGCCGACCAACCACTATATATGATGCAGAAATAAACGCTACTGTAGTGGTCATAGAGGCCAACCACATTGCCTTATTAATCACTTGAGTAACCCTCCTCTCAGTCTTTGTCTCGCCCCGAACAAGGGTGATCTGTACCACGACAACAGACAATGCTACGAAGAGTGAAATGGCATTACAGAAATAAAACATCTTGAACGGTGTAGTTGCAACCGTCACAGCCAATCCACTATCTAAATCACCACCAGGAACAGCAAATATAGCTGCGAATGCTAATGTTGCGATGAGTGACGCAACCACTGTGACTGAGTTAGTTGCAGTATTGATTCCTTCCCTTTGTAGCTTACGAAGCTCTTTGGCAATTCCATTAACGCTCTTACTGGTTTTGCGGGCTTGTTCAAGCTGAGTGCGGACATCTTTTTTTATAGCTGACACAGTGTTTCTAAGTTCATCCCTTGGCTGGTTAAGTTCCTGGGCTCGGAGACCACCATACTGAGTTATGCTTTCCTTAATTGCCGTGGACTCTTCAGAGAGAGGAAGTGCTTCAGCTATATCAAGGGGTGTTTTCTGATCTCTTGTTAGAGCATTTACATCTGTGTTGCGAACGGCTAACAACTCATTTACTATCTGCAAGCGTAATGAGATACAAATGGCTAAAGACATTGACCTAGTCCGATACAAGTTACTCAGTGAACAGTGCAAAAACTTGGCACACAAAATCTAACACCATCTCAACGGAATGTGTGTGGATCATATGGCGTAGACGTTTAAAGAGAGAAACTGAATAGCAAAGGATCCCTTTTCTAACCCTTGAGGCATGCAAAAACGCATTAAACATTCTGAAGATCCAGTAATGGAAATACATACCTCTGTTCGCTTCTTCCTTGTGGCCACATGTAATGCTAAATTGCCGAACTTGTCTGGGAGCTTGACAAGAGATGAATCTGCGTTAACAAGCAACTTCACCACCTCCCAGCTATGACCTTTTACAGCCATATGCAAAGCAGTCTGTCCTTTCTTGTCTGTTCTTCTCACTAGTTGTGGATCCTTGCCAAGCAAAGCATTCACAATGTCAACATGTCCCTGCCGCGCCGCAAAATGCAATGCATTTTTCCCGTTGGATTTAGAAATTTCTAGCAAGCTAAGATCATGAGACAATAACACCTTAATCACTTCTATATGCCCTCTTGTAGCTGCAGACACAAGAGCCGTTGCATTTGACGGACCAAGTGTTTTGCTAAGCCCTGGTTCATGGTCTAACAGGACCTGGACAATGGCTGCACAAAGGTAGTTAGTATGTATATATCATTATATTTACAATCAGATCAAGAACAAAGCCAACACCAGTAACATAACACAAGCAAGTTGTTCATAGTGACCGACAAGACACTCTTTGAAATCAGCCAAAAACCTACGGTCCATGAATTCATAATAAGTCCAGCCATGATTGTCAATGATATGCACAACATCAATCCAACTCTAGTGTGAATAAGATCATGCATTAAATCAAGAATTGATGTAAACATAGGAAATTCATCTACAGTGTAATATGTAAGGATCACAATAGCAAGTAAACAAGTAGCATAATGCAATGTATATGCAGTGTACAAGAACATAGATATCTACATCAGCAAATGATGATAAAAGAGAGAATTGAAGTATATAGTTACCTTGGTGGCCTTGACTAGCAGCAATATGCAATGGATCATAACCTATCCTATTCTTCATGTAAATCCCCTCCTTGGTGGTAAAAGGCAACAGCTCCTTCACCACACCAAGATGCCCCTTCTCGGCTGCGGCGAAAATGGGCGTCTCTCCAAGCTCATTAACCTCATTAACAATCGCCGACCTAATCTCAGCCACCTCGGCATCAAAGTCCGCCCCACTCAACGTCCCCATCATCTGTGCATCAATCTCCCCGATGATATGCTGCACGGCGGCCACGTCGCCCCTCTTCGCCGCCAGGTGGAGCTCGGTGTCATTAAACCTACCGGTGACCTGGCGCACGTACTTCTTCCTCCCATCCATCCGCTTGCCGGAATTCGACACGCCGAGAGACTTGCCAGAATTCGAGACCATTAAGGACTTGCTGCAATTGGAAACCATCAAGGACTTGCTGGAATTCGAAACCAGCAGAGACTTGCTGGAATTAGACAAAAGCAGCGCCGCCTTCGACGTGTGGGGTGACATTGGCGGCTCCGATCGGGCTCCCGGTGTTGCTGGCTCGAGTAGCCCCTTCTCCAGGTCCCTCTCGCCTCCTGAAACACATGATCATGTACACCAAACAACTTGATCATCAATATTTATCGAAACGAGAATCTGACATTTTCCGGATCAGTGAAATATGCATGCATACCTGCATCTTGTCCGGTTGCCAAACGGACATTCAGCATTGCTGATTCGATCCCTATGTCATTATTTCTTTCATTATAAGGGTCACAATAGAGGAATTGAATTTTTTCGGAGCTGGTGAGATTGAGGGTGGAGGAGGGAGGTGGGCGGGAGGCCAACGACCGGAAAATTTATATGCAGGGATATTATTTTTTCAAAATTAAAATTAAAATTGGGGGCAGGTGATTTTTTTTTCTTTTTCTTTATTGGTTGGTTTGAGTGAGAGGTGTCGGAGTTAATGACAGACGCGACTGCTATTTTTTCGAAACCACGGGGCGCCACCGGGGTCGAACCCCCGCACCACCAGACCTGGTTGCCCACGTCAGCCTAACTGATAGTTTCCCTCCAAAAGCGGGCGCGTGAGGTTACACTCGCCTTCAATTTTGTTTGTTATGTTTTTTTTTTCAATAAAATAAAATAAAGGAGAGTTTACAACGTTAATTGTGTACTTGCACATCGATTCTTAATTAGAAGAATTTTTGTTGCAATTTTTTTTTTAGCTTTTTAAATTTTTTTTCCACCAAATGATGATCCGATCGATCTTCCTTTTGGGCACCGACTTATTGTACCATCACCGCTCTTTCCAGATTAAATTGGTAGAGGGTGAAGAACTAATGAGGATGATATACTGGGTGTAAAATTCTCAAACATTTAAATTCACGTAATGTAAAATTTCTAAGGTGTAACTCTCGAGCCTTGCAAGAGGTTCTCTAAAACTACAGCATAATTATATAGTTGGTGCCCAATATGCATGTTTGAGGAGTAGTTATCTTGATGAATGATGATAAACGAGCAAGGACGTGTATGAGAATTAGCATGAAACGGCTAGAGCAACTTATATACAAACTCATGGTCGCGTTTTCTTAGTAAGAGGAAACTCTTCATTGTAGATTTGTAGTCATGTGAAAGAGTTGAGAAACGGTTCATTTGTGTAGGAAACTAGGTACTCATTCTCAATCGGGAAACTTTAACCTCCGGCCCAAACAACGTACCCAGAGTTTATCATATGTTTATATGAAAATGGTGTCATGTTCTCAATAATTTATAATGATCTCACATTCTTTCTAAAAAGAAAAAAAATACTGTAGTAAAATTGATCAAATTAAAGTATGAGCTGATAAAAGTATGTTATGACTTGGTTACAATGTTTTTTTTTATGTTAGATAAATAATTCAAATACAACAATTAATGTGTATTTTGTAAGCCGAACTGGCAACCTCCCACTTAAGAGAGGGGATCATGCGATATATTTTTTTTCTTCTTTTTATCGGATAAACAACTCGAGTGATATAATAATTTTTTAGAGTTGAACTCAGATTTTCCCACTTACGAAAGGGGAAAGATATGTCACTAAACAAAATAGTACTTGACATATGCGAACTATATTTTTTTTAAATAAAAAAATTAATTTATAACTTTATAAAGTTGATTACAAAGTTGGCATAACACACCCAAAACACTTAAAAATAAAAATAAAAATAAAAGATAAATTTTTGCTAATCTCAAGTAAGAATAGTCATTACATACCTCCCGCTGTAATGTAAAAACAAAATGGTAGTATCAAAGGTTGTATATAGATAGTGTTAGTTTTGTTCAAGAAAAAAAAATTAGTTATTTCTCCATTAAAATTACTGTTAACAGATAAAAAGTAAAATCTGTGGGTTAGTTTTGTTCACTCGTGACTCTCTCCGACAGAAAACAACCTTTAAAGTTTGAACCTTTTGATCTTTTGATCAAAACCGACGCAAAGAACAAAGTTAGTGTCGGCAAAACCAATCCACTCACACCATGACTCACCATCTTTCCTCTGCGAGCATTTATCAGAGTCAGTTTCCACTCACTCTCTCATCAGAAGCCGACGTTTTTCTGTTATCAATTGCCATAAATGGGTAACTCCCACAGCCACCACAAACACCGTAACGGTGCGAACCACCCCGTAACGGTCACCCCACCCTTTATATATGGCCCGTCCGATCCTCCCCAACCTCATATGCCCAGCTCAGCTAAGCCCATCATGGCTCTGTCCTTGCCTTACTCTCATGTTGACTCCTCCCTTCGCGCCCTCGCTGCCCAAGCTGAAGGCTTTGGCCGCTTAGCCATCGGCGGCCTCCACGGTCCTGTTTACCACGTGACCACTCTAGCTGGTAAATCTAAATTTGTATTCTTTAACACCCAGTGTCAGTTCCTGCAATTTACTTTGTACATGTGTTGTCTTAGGTTAGTGTTTCTTATGTGGAGTTTGTTAAGGTTAAATTGAACATTGAACTCAGGAATGTCAAGTTTGTAGTTAAGTTGACACACCAAAACCAAAGTCTGAATCTTTAAGCATGAATGTGTGTTGGAAGCTTACATAGATGTGTTTGTGTTCCTTATGATTGTAGATGATGGACCGGGGTCACTTAGGGAAGCCTGTAGAAAGAAAGAGCCACTTTGGATTGTGTTTGATATTTCGGGGACTATCCATTTGTCATCTTACTTGAATGTGTCGTCGCATAAGACAATTGATGGCCGAGGTCAGAGGATTAAGTTTACTGGGAAGGGATTGAGGCTGAAAGAATGTGAGCATGTGATCATTTGCAATTTAGAGTTTGAAGGTGGTAGAGGGCCTGATGTTGATGGCATTCAGATAAAGCCAAATTCTAAGCACATATGGATAGACCGGTGCAGCCTTCGCGATTATGAGGATGGACTTATAGATATCACCAGGTGCAGCACGGATATTACTATTTCGAGGTGAGGTGAATCGCAATATTAATGTTCGATATTCACCATTTTTAGTCTTGTGGAACTAGATGTTCATGTGTTTAACCAATGTGCAGGTGTCATTTCTCACAGCATGATAAAACGATACTAATTGGAGCAGACCCCTCTCATGTCGATGACAGATGCATGCGGGTTACAATTCACCACTGTTTCTTTGATGGGACGCGACAGCGGCATCCACGTGTTAGATTTGCCAAAGTTCATCTGTACAACAACTATACCAGAAACTGGGGCATATATGCTGTTTGTGCCAGCGTAGAATCGCAGGTGAAAATGCTACAATCAATGCATATTTGATATTTAGCTAAAATCTGTTTAAAGTTATCTAGAGTATCATATGATGGTAACATGTTAATTATTGTTTTGTCACTCCAGATATACTCTCAATGCAATATTTATGAAGCTGGACAGAAGAAAATAGCCTTTAAATACCTTACAGAGAAGGTATGCTCCTTTTTAATTTTGGTTACCATGTCTTTAAGGTGTCTGACTTGTGTAAATCTGCTATGTTTTTTGGTTTTTATTTTTGTCTATAGGTTCTGCAATGCTTTGTAGTATCAGGATTTAGAAAATGTTCTGGAAATAATCTACAAATGAGTTGCGGTATATTACATCATACGTGGAGGGCACTTGATATAGGAGCTTGACATTTTTTTTTTGTTATCCTGATCTAGCCTCTGTGATCATCTCACTCGTGCTCTACATATTACTCTATTAAGTCATCTTTTCTGATGATGCAAGTGTAGAAGCATTTATCTTCATACAAACTTGCTTCAAGAGGCATTTCATAACCTACCTACCTCAAACTGAGAAGAAGTGAGGTTTTGGAAGAAAGACTTGGAGAAACGGAAATACTCTTGCTAAATGGATGTTGGACATGTTGATTAGGTAGGAATGTAGGATCATGCCTAACAAAGAAATGAGGGTAGGCATATGGTTAAGGCATATCAGGATAGGCACAGATGAAATACTAGAGTCTATTTATAATCACGGAGGAAATTTTCCAAATATGGTGCATAAGGCTTTAGTAATCCCATGGTCAGATACTGATACTACTTTTGTTCTTGAGATAGGATTCCAAATGTTTGTTGTTTGAAAAGAACTTGGAAATGAGAATTTATTATTACCCTGTTAGTTTACTCTACTAGAAGAGTCGACGAAAATTTGTTCTAAAAACCTTTAGTTATTGACAGTATAAATATTGTTGTTAATTTGCTGTGTGCAACTGAAAGTAATCTTAGTTCATCCAACAGATATGACTATTAAATGTATTTTTTAATAACAAGAATGAATTGTTGACTGTCATGGCTTTTCTATAGGCAGCGGACAAGGAGGTGGCAACAACTGGCTTCATTAAGTCGGAAGGGGATTTGTTCATAACTGGAACCAAAGCAGGTTTAGCCACCGAGGGTGGTGAAAATTGCATGTTTCATCCTAGCCAACACTACCAGACATGGACGGTAGGACCTCCGGTGGATGATCTGAAACATGTTCTCCAACATTGCACCGGATGGCAGTCTGTTCCTCGGCCAGCTGATCAGGCAAGAGCATCGTAACCTGAAGGAAACTGACACCCACTAAACTTGATACCCACGATTTACTTAATCTTCAATTCTCAGTCTTTTGTCATTTTCTATAGTCTATATATAGACTCTATACCTGAATACCTGATGGCTTTCCTGTGTGTATGCTGTTCTTCTCAATAACAAAGATGAATGTCTACTGGTGCGCACTTACTGTTATCTATTGTCACTAAATTTAGCCAAGCAATGAGTCAATGACAGTTAAGAACAAAATAACATGCATTTTGGAACTGGTGTTCGTCATATATTGGATCACATAATCTTGGAAATTCGACTGAATTTTAAGGAGATCATGCTGCAATGACTGCAACAATGTCAATTGAGGCATATGACCTTCTTATCGTATTGGGAAATGTATGCTACTGTATAAGATATTATATATGCTTTTGTTGACAAAGAAATAAGTAAGTGAATAAAACTTCACATCAGATTGTGTTTGCAAATCATGACTAGAAACTTCTGTTTGACTTTTACTCTATGGCTATATGAGCAGCAGTTCTAAATTGACTTGGCATTTGTTTTCCAAAACAAATAAAAGTTGACTCGGCATTCATAAGACCGCCAAAAGAGTGAGAGTCAAGAAAACTACCCATTGTTATGAAGATTAATCATCCTTTTCACAGGATTCAGCGGTTCTGTATTTGAAATGGTCCTCATAATTGGAGTAGTTTCAGTCTTTTATGCTACTTAAACATAATTATTGAGGTTTCAACACAATCTATCAGCCACCAAAAACCGTCTCTAGAGAAGAAAATGTAACGAGACAAATGCAAGGGAAGCTAAGCAACTGTGCCCTCCTTTGACAAAGGTGTTACACTTTCCCTATCAAAGTGATGTCTCCTTCCCTTTCGGTAAAACCTCATGAAAGATCAAAAGCTCTCGAGTATACCGCTGTGTATTTACACATACCATATATAATTAAGACATTAATACATATAGCTAACCGACCCCATAAATAGATGGCAACAATTCCATCTTAGAGTTGCACTGCCAGTCTGCCATGAGCAATTGGTAAACAAATTTTTTTAACACCAATCAGTTTTATACGTACAAATATAGATGTCATTCTCGTAACATTTCATTATTCAAATATTGCGAGCTAGTGTTAGAAATCATGATTCTTTCTAGCATATGAGATTTAATTTGGCTATTCACTCTGCTCAAAAGACTAAATAAAATTGGAACACAGTCCTCAGTATGAACATCAGATCGAGTCGAAATATTGACGTTCATGTTTAAGATATGATGAAGCACAATCCATGTCGTGTGATTGTTATGAAAACAATGTGAAAGGAAGAGAAATGTGAATATGAACAAAGGAATTCGAGAAGCACAATGATTGAACATACAGAAACAACAGAGGGTTGTTGTACGATTACAAACTAAAAGTATGTTTCAAAAAGTCGTTACATAGTTAACTTATTCAAATGTTCTACACATAACATTATTTACATCGCCGTAAAATCAGAAGGAAAAAAAAACAGCTACTGAAGTTGCCGGAAAAAAAAGTCATCAGTGAGAGCGCCGTCGAGACGAATAGCTAACAGGGTCCGTCGTCTCGGAAAACAAGTCCGACAAGTAACTTTCAACATCTTCAGGGGTTAATCTGACATACAAGGCCAGATTTCTTGCACTACGCCCAACCGAAACTTTATGCGTATCGTGAAACTCCTTGTAAACCGAAACCAGCGTCTTCGTCAGCGACGCTTTGATTTCTTCCCGGAGTTTCTCGTCCGGTACAACACTCGTCTTTTGTTTCTTGTAAGCTTCCTCCAAGCTGAAGTTGAAGTTCCTGAAAACCAACCTCGCTTCGTCAGGGGAAATCTCCTTCGTTAGATTCTCCGGCAAGGTGGAGAACACCTTTCCCCACGCCAACCGCTCGTAGTTCAAGGCGAACTGTTTCACCTTCGCCTCGTATTTCGCGATCCACTGCTCTCCGAGAAGGTACTGGAGATTGGAAGTTCGGACTTTCGAGATTACGTGTTGGAGGTTGTTGGTTAGGAAGAGATAAGAGACTGAAACGTCTTTGTATTGTTTGGCTTTGCCGTCGAGCTTACAGATGAGGATGAGAACGATCCAAGCAATGCGGTGGCAGATCGGCGGCGCAGTTGAGTCGTCGGATTCGGGGCTGTCGAACTCCGGCAGTAACCCCTTCGCCGGCGGAGGGCAGTCAACGAAAATGTCCGCCAAGACGTTGCTGTAATCAGTGAGGATAGAAAGGTATTCCATCACGCGCTCAGTCAGAGGATGCACTCCGCCGCCGGCGACGGGTGTTTTTGACGATTCCTTTTGAATTGACGCTTCAAAATCAGACAGCATTGACCTGACCGACTCGCCGATTCTGACCAGCGAGTCGAGAGCCTGAGCTCGTACGTTAGCGGTGGAGACGAAAGAGAACATGGACTCTATTTCCGGCCAGTTTTCAGATAAAGCTGTGTACATATCAAGCAGACGGAATATGTTCTCCTCCGACGAAAAATTCTTGCTCTTGGCCACTAGGGCTTGAGGAAACCCGAAGAGGAGAGTAGCGGCTTCTCTAGCGATATGTGTGAAGCAAGACTCTCTAATGGAATTCGAGACTGCAAAAACTGTGTCGCAGAGGATCTTCTCTCCGCAGAAGAGAGATGTCATTGCCACCTTCACCGCACTGAGCCAGTTCTTGATTCTGAGATCGAGGACTTCTCTGTTAATCTTATGTATCCTAGAAGAGGCGAATCTCTCGACTCCGAGCTTGTACATTCCTTCGTCGATTATTGATTTCCTGATGATTTTGTAAATGTGAACGCACTCCTTGGCGTAGCCGGAGGAGATCATGCACTCCGCTATGGATTTCAGATCAGACATGGCCACAGAAGAGACTTGTTCACCTTCGGAGATGGATTCTCCAGCGAAACGTACATCTTCGTCAGTCACGGCTCCATCGTCGAGTTCGTCGTCAGAAGTGCTGACAGAAACGCGGGAAGACCTGGACCGGGTCGAGACCGATTCCGGGTCAAGGTGAGCCCGGTTCGTGGAGAGAATCTGGTAGAACTCCTTCTGTAATCGCTTCATGGCGATCTGCATTAGGCTGTGGCCGTGGATGAGCTTCTCGGAAGTAGGGTCCTCGGCGACTAAGAAATGCATGACCTTCTGGAGGTCGTTCACGGATTTTATGAACTGGCGAGCTTCGGTTTTGCTCTCGTAGAACATGGAGGTTACTTGGGCGTATCCGGAGGCCTCCGGGTCCCATTTGATCGCCAAAACGGCTGCATTTCCCATGATCTCCTCGATCATCGCATCGGTGAAGCTAATGCTGACGCTAGGGTTACGGCGAGGGGTGGGGAATGAAATGGAGGATCTTGAGGGTGAAGAATGTACGGAGAAAGAAGGGGCCTTGTGGTGAAAGAGTAGGCTCCTCATTCCTTTGGTCGGCATTTTGGATTTAGTTTAGTGTAACTTAGATTACAGACTCTCACTTCCTCAGCTCAGAGAATATTTAGTAGGTTATGGTAGCTAGGTTGGTAGTTAGATTAGGAGAGGTTTTGGGGTTATGAGGTTTAATGTTGGAGATGTGAGGGTGGGGGGTATATATAGAGGGAGATGGAAGAACGACGCCGTTGCTTGTGAGATAGGGAAACGAGGCTTGGATTGACTTTAGAGTTTGGAGTCATTTAAAACGAACCCACGAATTTGACTCGAAACGCGTTTGATTGACAAATGATACGGCAAGTTCATACTTTCAAAAAGAGAGGTAAAAAAATTGAATCACTTTTGGCTGGCCAAAGAATCTTACTGAGTTACTTCTATAGCTGCAGTAAAAACTTAGGTGGAGGTTAATATCGTTCAACTTTTATTTTATTGTATATCACGTTGTTTGCAACGGCGGGTGATTATAGGAAAATTAGTAACATTTACATTTCAACTAATTGGTATGTGTTCTATTGTTTTAATTACTTCATATATAGTCGGCATGACCTGATTTATGTTGAGCATATAGTTCAGTCCGGCCTCATGACTAATAGATTACATCATTTTAGAAGCTCATGAAGAAAAGGTCGAAGTAAAAATAGGAATGAAGTTTATGTATTGAAACATTCGTATATTCCTAACACAATGATTTATTTTCATTGACTTAAGCTAATGGACTATTAGCAAGGGTGATATTCTGATCATTCTCTGCACGAGTGCTCCTTCTCGAATGCTATATTGCAAACCTGATCCTTATTCTTCCCTTTAGTCCTGCATGTGTAAGGCTGTAATTGATACGTGCGCTTCTTAATTAAGATGAAAAGTGAGAGATTAGTCTTAATAAATATTAGTTAATAATCCCCAACCCAGATTAATTATGCATGCATGGTCGACACCGTTAAATGGAATCCGAATTAGTGGTAGGAAAACTAATAATACTTTGAAATTCGCTATCTTAGTTAACTATTTAGACCGTTTCCAATAACGCAATAGATGATTGTAAGTTTGTAAGTATTGTTAACTAAGAATTCCACAAAGCAATGATTCAGGTTGAATGTGGTATACCAAATCAACCCTAATAAAATATGATCGATATCAACGATCTTTTGGATATATAAATAGACAAATCTTGTTCCAACATGTTGCAGACTTGCAACTCCCCCCAACAATAACTTGACTAGCTAGAAATTGCACAAGAAATTACTGAAGTTGAAACAGAAAGAAGCTTCTTCTTCTTCTACGAAGGGTTTCTTATAGCATGTGATATAATGCATCATTTAGCACAAAACTCGCAGTTTGTTTTAAGTAGATTCAATTATTTATATTCTTGTAGGAATATATGTGATGTCGATGATATTGGCATATGTTTGACGATCTTCACAATAATGGATATCAATTATATATCATCGAATTCACTTATTATATGAGTCTTATGCATATATGTATATAGCTAGGTTTATATATATATGTATAAAGTATTTCTCATGTGCGGACGTTCGCACCATAATAATTGGTACGGATTTGATATTTTGAGGTATTTTTTGATTGAATTTGTACATTTCCACCGTCTAATCTTTAGGTACTCATGTATAGATCATCTCTGTAAATTTTCAGCCAATTTGATAACCATTAGAATATCAAACTAGATTAAAACAAATGGACAGACTGCATTTTATCAAAACTGAACCGTTCATGTTTATGATAGAAAATCTTACTTTTGAATGCCTTAACGGTTATCAAATCGGCTGAAAATTTTCAGAGATGATCTATACATGAGTACCTAAATATTAGTCGGTGGAGATGTAAAAATCTAATCGAAAAGTACCTCAAAGTTCCGCACCATAGCCGGACTATATATATATATATATATATATATATATATATATATATATATATATATATATATATATGAAGGGTTTTGTCTCCAGTAGTGTCGTATTAGGGTTTAGTGAACAATGCATGCCTAATTAAGTTGGTGCAGCAGATCACGAAACGCTGTTATCCTTCATTAGTTATTTGAAATGATTCCATTCTTCCTATTTGATACAAATTAGGATGATCGATCCAAGAGCAAATATATATTATCATGGCCTCGATTATGTTGGATTCTAAACGACGGAGCAGCAAATATGATATGGATCGATTAAAACACATGTTTTACAAAAAGACTCGTTTGTATGATTGGATCGGGTGGCTTACAATATGCGTGTTGTTTACATTGTAAGAATAAACAAACCACTTTTGTTTGTACCGCGAGGGGGAAGTCTAAGACTACGCGTATATCACTTTTTCTTTCTTTTTTCTTTTTTCCTTAAGACAGACAAGAACAATTTATGATTTCCAGAAGGTTTTATATATATAGACTGATATCCTCGGGGAGGAATGGAAGGTATTGCTAAAAGGTGCGTGTCTAGAGGTTGACACATGAACTGTTCTAGAATCAAAGTAAAAGAGAAAGCTTGGTACGTAATTTCGGATTGATCAAGGTAATGGTTCTTTAATTTACTTGGTAAAGAAGGATCGAGAATACTTATTGAAATGCGTAGTGTTTGTGTATATACTGCAGCTGCTTATTGAATACGACTTAATTAACCTAACAACATAATTAGTATATCAACAAGAGCTATGATACGTTATGTGCTCTCTAAGGCACGTTATATTGTACGTAGCTGCTTATGTACCATCGTGGGCTAACTCCTTGTTTGCCTATGAGAGTGGCAGCGGTAAATATGTAGCGACCTATTATACATGTGGTGAATATATAATTTTACCTAGTGGGGCTTGTAAAACAAAAAAAACAAACAAACGAGAGCTAGCGGAAATACTCTTATAGCTAGCTATACTTATGCTGCAAGTGATATCCTCTGAATATGTACACCTATATACCGTCATAGTTTGATCCACGACCAGTCAATTTTCCGGTAAGGCCGTGATCGAGTTTCAAGTACCAAAAACAGAAATTTGTATATATGATGTGGCCTTTTATTTCACACGTGGATGGATATGAATGGGTCGTAGATGTATATGTATCTCACTTGAAACTTGATTCCTTGCATTGTTGCTGAAAATGATACACTCCTATACGTAATGATATACGCATGCAGATCGAATAAACCGCTACTCAACATGACTTGCGTAGCAATTTATATACTATCTATGACTTAATTTACAATTTCTTGACTGACTTGGAGTCCTGGAGTCTATATGTATGTGTTAATTACCTTCGCTTGCTTCCACATAATTAATTTGGGAACTTGTTATACATATGAACCCAAAGCATGAGGTATCGGCTGGATACAAATCGGGTTTTAAATCAACCTGGTGGACTATAATCGGTCTTTTTAAGAGAAGAAGAATAACCAAATGCATGCCATTGTTGAATTACTTGAATATTTAATGAGCGAAGAACACATATATCTTCTTCTTTAGACGGCATTCGATGCCTTATTAAGAAATTTAAGTGTGTTGAAATATGATTGAAACCATTTCACTAAGATATGTAGTCCCCGAGTCCCATTCCATTTCTTTTAAGTCCGCAATCTCATCAAATGGAAAGAAAGTATATCTTATCGATCATCTGTCGTCCAGTCATGAAAGACCTCTGTTCAAATTCTTCGTTCGAAGATATAGCGCGCGAGACTCCTCGATCTACTGGGGGTAAGAAATTCTGGGTTCATTTTATTAGGTGATGAGTTTGAAATCGAACGGTATTAGACTATTAGATACTATCGACCGATCCAAAATCTTCTACGTTGTACGTCTTGTTGAATATCGTGTCCACATCTCAACAAAGAGATGGCATGAGGATGATCAAAATCAAAATTCAGTAATTGCTACATTAAAAACTTAAAATAGGCACCTGGATTGCCAATATATGTACTTTAACTATCAAGTAGTGGTAGATAGGCATGTACTCCAATTCACACCAAACTACAACGGGATATTATGGAAACTCATAATATATTAATTACTCAACTAATTTCAATTAATAGAAAACTTAGGCTACCGCAAAACAGACTCAATTAATTTGCTTGTATCTATAGTCATCTTACTATAATCATAGATATACAATTAGATTAATTCACAGGTGGAGTACTACTGATGGAATTGAGTTTTCACTATATATATATAGTTACAATATCAGATCCTAACTGTTTTGAAAAAGCTAGTGTTTACCCTTTCAGCCTTTAATATCTGACAATCGACGCTGATTTCTTTATTTACGAAATGAAGGATATATAAGTGGTACAACAAAATTGAAATGTCATGGTGAATAATTCAATCAGATCGATCAAGTATTGGCGGCGATGGATGTGATTGAAACTCTTGAGGTGCAAGACTGCTATACTGCCAATTCAACTACGACTTTGAGCTAGCTCTCTCTCGTCATCAGTGACCAAAGTTGCTTCTTCGATCGTCCCCTTCATCTTTTTCCTTAAGCTGAAACTGTAGTAGTATTGAAGTGATGAAACCTCTGCATCACATTCTTAAATGAGGTCACGGTCTTGAATGAGATCAATTGCTGATTTCGTGTGTGGTCACGTGGCCAGTCTTACCAAGTTGAATTTTGGGGCGGGGCTCCCCAATTATTCCATGGAGATCTTTTCGTGGACAGTATTTGATGCAAGAATAATTCAGTCATACAGAACGAGTCTCTTACTTGATCTTGATAGCAATCTCCTACTGCAATTTCCTGGCAATACACGAGTTTTTTCTTAAACAAAAACCTTGATATGAGAAGGAACTAAAAAGAACGTAGTTCCTGAGTCTCGTGATGACAGATGAGTGGGATTGAAGTTGCTTGGCAAATACCCAACATTCCTTCTTCCCGGACAAGTGATCCAGTCTCATGGTTAATTTTCATTCGTAACGACCCTTGAGGCCTTGCATAGCTAGGTTTCACAAACCATTGTGACCTTGCAACTCCGATGTGCATGGACAACCATCGATCATGGTCTACAATACATTCTTTTGGAACTAAAATACAGTTTTGTTGATCCCGAAATCTACTTCTTCAAAAACATTATGCAAGGCATGGTTTTACACATTTTGCTCCATTCGATTGATCGACGCTGGTAGTTATTTGTAGACTCAAGAATTAGCATTTTAGTTATTGTTGTAAACAATGAACACAAACACTGCAAGTATTCACAAATTGGCTGAATGACCTCATATCTTATTGAAACACAAACTTGGCTTTAAATAGCCTTTACAAAATCCTAACAGAAAAACGAAATAGCAGCTCACGTTGTGCACTATCTAAGCAACGTGATAAATACAACTTGAAATGAACAAACAACTGATACCCTGGAAACTAGGGATTATTCCAACAAAGAACGACTAAGTAAACAAGACTGAGATGAGTCCCTTGAATTCAGCAACAACCTCATCAATCCTTCCCTTAAACTAATTACTCACAGTAATTAGTTTACACCTGCAATTTCGCAAACTCCCAGCTTCTCTCTAATCTTCTGAAATGTATCCAATTTCAAAGGTTTGGTCAGCAAGTCTGCCAATTGCTCTTGAGTGCCACAGTACATCAGCTCGATAGTACCTTCCTTAGTGAGATCCCTCAGAAAATGAAATCTCACATCAATAAACACTTCTTCTATGCATCACCGGATTCTTCGAAAGCTTAATTGTAGAACTATTATCACACATCACAGTAGTATGACCCTCTTGAGCATGGCCTAGCTTCTCCAAAACTCTTCTCATCCAAATAGCTTGACTTGCACACCCCGCAGCAGCCACAAACTCTGCCTCTGTAGTAGAAAGAGTAACTATGGGTTGTTTCTTTGACAACCAAGAAACTGCACCTGAACTTAATAAGAAAACATAGCCTGAGGTGCTTTTCCGATCCTCTATGTCACCTGCATAATCACTATCCGTATAGGCAAGTAACTCATCTGTCCTTCCCTTCTTATACAGAATTCCAAAACTGGTTGTGCCTCTCAAATACCTCAAAATCCTTTTGGCAGCTTGAAGATGCATCTCCGTAGGTTTGGCCATGAACCTGCTAATCAAACTTACACTGAACATTAAATCCGGCCGAGTTGCCGTGAGATACATTAAGCTCCCAACAATTTGTTTGTAATAGGACTCATCAATTCGTACTCCATACTCATCTTTATGCAACTTGAATCCTGGTGTGATCGGACTACCTACTGGACTGCTCTCATCCATGCCAAAACGTTTCAACACATCCATGGCATACTTCTTTTGACAAATAAATATACCATCAGATTGCTGCGAAACCTCTATCCTAAGAAAATATTTCATCTTCCCCAGATCCGTCATATCAAAAACATTCATCATTGAATTCTTAAAACCAACCATCATGTCTTCATCATCACCAGTAAAAATCAAATCATCGACATAAATACTTACAATTAGTACCTTGTCTTCTACACTTCTTTTGGTGAATAACGTCTGCTCATTTGGACACCTCTGGAAGCCTTCATCAATGAAATAAGCTTCTATACGACTAAACCAAGCTCGAGGAGCTTGTTTTAGCCCATATAGAGCTCTGTGAAGCTTGTAGACCTTCTCTTCACTGCCTCCTTTCTTCACATATCCCTTTGGTTGTTCCACATATACATCCTCACTAAGCTCTCCATGCAAGAATGCAGACTTGACGTCCAGTTGATATATTTTCCAACCTTTTTGAGCTGCAAGTGCCACAATCATCCTCACTGTGTCCATCCTTGCTACTGGGGCAAACACCTCAGTGTAGTCTATTCCATGTTGTTGAGAGTATCCCTTCGCCAGCAACCGAGCTTTGTACTTATCTACCTCCCCTAGCTCATTCAACTTTGTTTTGTAAATCCATTTGACTCCTATCTTCTTGCATCCAGTTGGTAAGTCAGTGAGTTCCCAAGTCCGATTCTTCTCTATTGAGCTAATTTCCAAGTCCATTGCACTCCTCTATTTTGAGCTTACCACTGCCTCCTCGTAACTTGTAGGATCTCCAGCTTGAACTAAAGCCATGTTAACCTCATTTTCTTCCTCAGATAAGCCTTCCTCGGTGGTGTAGTCTTCCAAGTAGCTTGGAATTCTTCGGTCTCTATTACCTTTTGCATTTGAAGTACCAATACCGGCATCTAGTTCATTCCTGGCAGCTTGAATAACTTCATCACCACTTCCTACAGTTTCTTCATTTTCTTCACTGATCTCACATTCAGTACCATTACTTTCTTCATCTTCATCCATGTTACTCTCAGTGTCACCCCACTCAAGATCTAATAACACATGCTCCTCTAATCAACACTCCAATCCCACTGCTTTTCTTCCTCGAAAACCACATCTCTATTGATCACGATTCTTCTCCCAATTGGATCATACAGCCTATAGCCTTTACTCTCCTCGCTGACACCCAAAAGCACAGAAACAAAACTCTTGTCCTCCAACTTAGTACGTCTAGCATCCGGTACATGTACGTGTGCTATGCAGCCAAAAACTCTTAAGTGCTCAACCCAAGGCTTCACTCCTGACCATGCTTCTTCTGGGGTGATATTCTGGACTGCCAAGGTAGGACATCGATTCAACACATACATGGTCCAATTCACTACTTCAGGCCAGAAATGTTTAGGAATTTTCTTTTCCGAAAGCATTGATCGTACCATGTTCATTACCGTGCGATTTTTTCTCTCGGCTACTCCATTCTGTTGCGGAGTATATGCGGTTGTCAGTTGCCTCTTAATCCCACTGTGTCTACAAAACTCTTTAAACTCATCTGAGTTGAACTCTCCTCCTCTGTCTGTGCGTAGACATTTGATATACATACCAGTCTCCTTTTCTACCAACTTCTTAAAGCACTTAAACGAATTTAAAGCTTCTGACTTTTCAACAAGAAAGTAAACCCATGCTTTTCTACTAAAGTCATCGATAAAGCATAATAAGTACCTCTTTTTGTTGTTTGAAATAGGATTCACCGGCCCACAAATATCAGCATGAACAAGTTGTAGCTTTTCCGTAGCTCTCCACGTACTCTTCTTTGGAATGTTATCTCGGTGTTGTTTCCCAACTAGACAATCTGTGCACATCACTGTGGTTGGTGCAAGCTGAGGCAATACACGCACCATATTTTTTGTCTGAAGTGTCTTCAAGCCTCTATAACTCAGATGGCCATATCGACAATGCCACAGATGAGTGACATCTTGTGAGCTTGTGTGAAAACAGGCTGCCTTTTGCTCTTGTGTATTTGCCAACAATACGAACATCCTATTAGCAGACATGCTAGTTTGGATGATTAAGCCCCTCTCTGGATGATAGATTTTAGCCATTCCTGCATGAATAAGGATCGCAAGACCCCTTTCTTGCAACTGTCCGACACTTAACAGATTGTTCTTTAACTCCGGCACATAAAATACCTCAGTAATAATATGACTTACACCGTTCGAACGCAGTCGAACAGTCCCTTTGCCTTGTACTGCCATTCTGGTATTGTTTCCGAGTTTAACATTCTGCCTGAACCCCTCATCCAAATTGCAAAACATCGTTGCATCTCCACTCATATGATTTGAACATCCCGAATCCAAGAACCAGACATTTCCACGCTTTGCCTCATTCATCTCCACATACCCCATCAACAACATCTCTTCATGTTCATCTAATTCGGCATAGTTAGCCTCCCAAGTTGGACACTCATATTGGAAGTGACCGAGCTTATGACACCGATAGCATTCTACTGTGGCTTTGTTGAAGGTCTGCCGCCCTCTACCTCTTCCTCTTCCTCTAAAGGTGCTTCTGCCACACCCTCTTTCACCTCTGCCTCTTCCTCCTTCCAGAGTAACCTTCAGTGCTTGCTCATCTCCACCACCTTTACGAAACTTCTGCTCATGGACCAGTAAGGAACTCTGCAGTTCATCCACAGAAAGTCGATCAATGTCTTTCGATTCCTCTATTGAGCAAACGATGTAGTTAAACTTCTCCATGAGGGTACGCAAGACCTTCTCAACGATCTTTACATCTGGCATGTCTTCTCCACAGTTTCTCATGTCGTTGGCAACCAACCTCACTCTCCCAAAATAATCTGTGACTGACTCTCCAAGTTTCATCTCCAAAACTTCAAAGTCTCTGCGAAGAGAATTGAGTTGAGCTCGCTGGACCCTAGCATTCCCATTATACTTTGTCTTCATTGAACCCCACAGTTTCTTTGAGGTCTCCTTCTGAGTAATAGTCTTCAAAATGGACTTGTCAATTGAATTGAAAAGGTAATTCTTTACCTTCAAATCCTTCAACTTCAGCTCCTCCAGATTTTTCTTCTGTGCACCACTCAAAACTTCACATGCATCCGGTTCTGTGTAGCCTGTCTCAATAAGATTCCAGTACTCCTTTGATTTCAAGAGATTCTCCATGAGCATGCTCCAGTGCTCATAATCTCCGTCGAACTTCGGGATACAAGGTGAGCTGAAATTGCTTGCTTCTGCGGCCATCTTCTCTTCTCTGTGACCCTCACTTCTTTTTTTTTTTTTTGTGTTTGGAAATCACTCGAAGCTGCGGCTTCTTTCCTCAGGCCCCAGTGGGGGCTCTGATACCAATTTGTTGTAAACAATGAACACAAACACTGCAAGTATTCACAAATTGGCTGAATGACCTCATATCTTATTGATCACGTTGTGCACTATCTAAGCAACGTGATAAATACAACTTGAAATGAACAAAAAACTGATACCCAGGAAACTAGGGATTATTCCAACAAAGAACGACTAAGTAAACAAGACTGAGATGAGTCCCTTGAATTCAGCAACAACCTCATCAGTTATTTCCAAAGCTTACCCGTAGTAAATGTACTTACTTATGCTCTTTAAGTAGCATATATATCATGCTGATCATCACTTCAGCATGAAGCTCTCATGCGCTGTTTCAATCTTCTTGATCTACAAACAGGCTAAGCAACCTAGTATTGTCTCAGGAACTCATTGCAATGTCAAGTCGGCCTCTTCAGCGTTGAGATCGAAATTCAACTACGTGCCCGTTCAAAAAGATTGACAGTCATTAAGAACAAAGTTTGATCCTCATACAATATTAGCAATCACAATGATCGAGTCACTCTACAATATTCAGTTTTCCCTATACATCTGTACCGGCGACTAGACACAAAACTTCGCCGAGAACTATGAGGATCCGTCATTCCCCTAATACAAGTTTGATAAGTAATGTGCAACATCTTCCGGTGTAAATCTGGCATACATCGCCATATTTCTCACACTACCAACCGAAACCTCATGCGTATCGTAGAACTCCTTGTAAAACGAGACAAGGTTCTTCGTTACAGACGCCTTGATATCATCTCGGAGCTTTGCATCAGCTACCACATTCAACTTCTGTTTCTGATACGTTTCCTCGAGACTGAAGTTGAAGTTGCGGAAAACCAACCTCGCTTCCTGTGAAGACATCTCCGCTGACATATTTTCAGGCAACGATGAGAGCACGACCCCCCAAGCTAGCCGTTCATAGTTCCTCGCAAACTGTCTAACCTTGTCTTCATGCTTTGAAATCCACTCCTCGCCGAGAAGGTATTGAAGATTTGAAGTTCGAACTACGGAGATTATGTGTTGGAGATTGTTTGCGAGGAAGAGGTACGATAAGGACACTTCCTTGTACTGTTTGGCTTTCTCATCGAGCTTACACACAAGGACGAGTATGAGCCAGACCATACGGAGAGATATAGCTGACACCGACGAGTCTTCGGACTCCGGGGAGGGCAGCTTCATCGGTGGTGTCCAATCAATGAAAATGTCGGCCAGGACGTTGCTATAATCGGTGAGGAGAGAGAGGTAGCTCATAACACGGTGAGTCAGAGGATGGACTCCGCCACCAGTGACCGGGGTTTTTGAAGAGTCGTTCTGAATATAAGTCTCAAATTCGGAAAGTATTGAGCGAACTGAATCACCAAGTCGGATAAGCGAGTTGACAGCTTCAGACCGAACTGTGGCGGTTGACTCAAAACCGAAGATGGATTCTATCTCCGGCCAGTATTCAGAGATTGCGGTGTACATGTCGAGAAGGCGGAAGATGTTTTCTTCTAGATAGTTCTTCTTGGTCTTGGCAACGAGTACTTGAGGAAAGCCGAAGAGGAGAGTGGCGGCGTCTCTTGCTATGTGAGCGAAGCAAGACTCTCTGATAGACTTCGAAACTGTGAAAACGTGATCGCAGAGGATTCGCTCTCCGTTGAAGAGCGTTGTCATAGACACTTTCACCGCATGCAGCCAATTCTTGATTTTGAGCTCCAGAATTTCTTTATCCATCTTATTGATCTGAGAAGAGGAAATCCTCTCTACTCCGATCTTATACATAGCTTCGTCTATGATTGATTTTCTGATCATATTGTAAATGTAAACGCACTCCTTTGCGTAACCAGAGGAGATCATGCATTCCGCTATGGACTTGAGGTCAACCATGGCCATGGAAGAAACTTGTTCCACTTCGGAGATGGAATCTCTAGCCAAATCGGTGTCTTCACTGTCGTCGATGTCGTCATCCGACTTGCTGCAAGAAGCTGCCTTGGAAGACCTGGACCGGGACGAAACTGATTCGGGGTCCAAGTGAGCTCGGTTCATGGAGAGAATCTGATAAAACTCCTTCTGTAATCTTTTCATGGCAGTCTGCATGAGGCTGTAGGCTTGAATGAGCTTCTCGGAGGTGGGATCGTCTGAGACCAAGAAATGCATGGCTCTCTGAAGGTCGTTCACGCACTTGATAAATTGTTGAGCTTCCTTTTTGCTCTCGTAGAATAAGGAGGTGAGTTTCCCGAAAGAAGAAGATTCAGGGTTCCACTTCATGATCATCACCGCTGCATTTTCCAAAATCTCGTCCACCATCGTCTCCGAAATGTTAGAAGCGGTGCTACTGCTGCGCTGTGGGGTTGGGAATGAAATTGAGCTTCTTGATGGGGAAGAGTGAGAAGAAAAGGAGAAGGATGGCGCTTTTGAGCGAAAGAAGAGGCTTCTCATTCCTTTTGCAGGCATTTTCAAGATCTTAGGTGATACTGTATATGATTCAGCTCTCAGATTCTGAGCTCGGAACTGTGTTTGTTGCGTTTGGGATTTAGGGAGTAGTGGGATTTGCGATGTAGTTGAATTTAGATGTGGGTGAGGGGGTATATATAGAGAAGGAGATCAAGAAACGACGACGTTGCTTTAGACGTGGCGCGGTTTTGACTTTTAAACTGTTAAGGACTTGGGGAGTCATATAAGACGAAGGCATGTATTTGACTCCGACGCGTTTCATTCATATTTTGATACGACAATTTCATAAAATAAGGACACAAGTATCGATCAGATTTACTTGCAGTAAAAATTTAATTTTTTGTTATTCATTCTAGCCTTCATTCAGTTTGATTTGAGAGATTTTTTAATGTAATCTTTTATCCTTTATTCGAATAAATATATTTCAATAGACAACACTAACATTAAGGGATTGACACTTTTATAAAAAAAAATTATTTAATTAATAGAAATGTCTATTCACGTAGTAATTAGATATTTTACAATTTTAATAATTCAATACAACTTTAAGAGCTAATATTATTATTTTAATTATGTTGAAGGAAAATACCATAAATGTGCCTTCGTCAAAGTAACTGACGATGACGAATTAGGAAATTAGTATCAATCTGATGTAACGTTTCAATCAGTGTTTATTACCATTATTGTAATTGATGTTTCCATTGTAATCGTCACCCTATATAAAGGGATTCTCTAATGAAATGAGTAGACCAATTCCCATTTTCCTACAACACGTTATCAGCACGTTGCTTTACTCGCTGAGATTGTTTTTAGCCAAGAAAAAAAAGAAATAAAAAAAAGCAGAAAAATTCTGCCGAAAAAAAAGAAAAAAACCCTAGAAATTTTTTTCTCTTCGCCGCCGTAGCAGCAGCCCTCCCTTCGCCGCCGCTAGGCCTGCCTAGAGCATACTCCGACAAGTTTCCCCAAACCCCGCGCCGACGACACTAGCCTAGCGCTTCCCCCCCCCCCCGACGACGACTCCGGATCGGATCAGTTTGTCCTTCGATCGGCAACCTCCACAACCTCCGTTCGGCCTCGTCTGCTCCTCCAGAAAGGCGCGACCTCCGATCGAACCCATGCACGGATGACCCAGCCTGCTCCCGGTTGTGATCCGCTCCAGATCGGATCCCCCTCACCGCTCCTCCGATCTGCTCGATCCAGTCGCCCCCGATCCGGTTCGTCCGAGATCCCGTTTCCCCGAAGCCGGCGAACCCCCACCCTAGCCCGATGACGCCGCACCCCCGCCGATACGCAGCGCGGCCCCTACACCGTTGGACTTTCCTCTGCCCGCCGAGTCGACCCAGTCACCGAACAGCCCAGAACTCTGGACTCGAGGCTCCCCATCGACGACAGTTCATCGGCAAAAGATTCTTCCTTTTCTACCGACAAAGCTTCGTCGGCAGAAATAGAAGTTGACCCGACCCGGTCTTGTTGGGCCTGACCCGGTTCTGCTGACCCGACCCATGAAAAAAAAACAGAATTTTCTTTTGGGATAAAATTTGAAGGTAATTTTAAAATTACCGTATAGTAATTCTTATTTACTGTGACTATTTACTGTTTTATGAATTTAAAGGTAAATATGAAATTATTTAATTGATATGGTAAATGTATGATTAAAGTGACTAATCATATGAATATTTTTTTTTTATGTGACATATCAATTTAATGATGCGGCGATGAATATACAACGACAAATTTGGAGTCGGAGATCGAGCAATCGATTCATATGCAGTTTATTTGGCAAACTTACAAGTAATATTTACATTGACGCTCTGCTTTCATTATATTTTGTTTCAGTTATTTATATGATATAATACTCTATTAAAATTGATTGCATTAGTATTTATATAAATATGAAACATGAAGCGTTATATGTTCATTTTATTAGTGTTAAATAATTGTTTTATTTAACATATTACTTATTTTGAACACTGCTCTGATAATGTAATTTCATGAGCTTCGTAATATAAAGAAAAAGTGACAAACCTATAATGTGGAAAAGTATTTTCACGAAGTAAGAAAAATATGACCATTACAAATTTTGGTCTTGAGATCCAATTTTAATTTCTTGAAAAATTTTCATCATGGATATCTTCTTGATTATATAAAAAGCAATGATAATGAAATTTCATTAGCTTTACATGCAATGAATATGGAAAAATCAAAATTTTATTGTGATAATGAAATTTCACGAAGCATCGGATTTACCATAAAGTATATTGGTTTATTTTAGTTGTCGTGAATGTCATAGACCGCGAAACTAATATATTTTATTCTTCCTATATTTTACAGATGGTTTAACCATCACAGTTTAGTTTTGACATATTGGACTCTGAAGAATTTGAGTACCAAATTCCCCTATTAAGCCGACTAAGGCTTGAGCATGGTATATTTATGCAAATTGCTTTATGTAAATAGCAAAATAAATAATTTCAATATCTTGAATGACAATGTAAGGTCTAAGAAAAAAAATTCCCTGGAACAAATTATGCAAAGTAATGCAACAACCCTACACCAAAGGGCAATGACAATGTAAGGTATGAGAAAAAGAAATTTCCGGGAACACATTTTGAAAAACAAAACAACCCTAAATCAAAAGGCAATGACGATGTAATGTCTTAGAAAAATATATATTCTTGAACAAATTGGGCAAAATAATGCAACGACCCTAAAACAAAGGGTAATTACCATGGACGTAAAATTCATATAATCATCCAAAAGTAAGTGGAAACAATGTAATATTTAAAAGATGACATAGGGGGCATGTCATGTGCAGTGAAACACTCTGCCATTGTTGTAATTCAATGAATTATTGATACGTACATCATACGCTAGCAAAGAATTAGCTACGACTTTCAATAAGTATGAAGAATCATATGAGTACGTGGATTTTTTGGAAAAGTATCTTCAATATACAACAAGAACATCGAAAATGAATTTACAACTGAAGACATAACATATGGGAAGAATATGTCAAAATGACACATCTCATCATTGCAGCTATTAAAAGAGCACAAAGATCTGGCTCAATCCAAAATAGACGTTGATTAGTCTACTTATAAATTTCCAAGATATCTTTATAAAGGCTATTACGCCTAAATACGACTTTTGGTCCTAAATTAGACTTTTTGTCTTAAAGTTTCTCTCTCTAAATTGGATAAGACTAAATGTAATCGTTGGCACGTTCATTTTTGAAATTTCTCTAAAAAAATTGAGATTATTCAAATTTTATTCATAATATACATGATTCAATTTTCTATATCTAACTTTGCAAAGTATTGCATAAAGAAAAACAATATAATATAGGCATGGCACAAAGAACTGTGTGCAAAGACATAATAGAGGCATAACACAACGAAATGTGGACAAAGAAACGCACCATGTGATCCCTAGAATAATAGTACTGAAGGACAATGGTACTAATATAGCACAATAGTACTGAAGAACTGTAGTACTATAATGAAAGTAATAAGGATCGGTATATCTGTTCCTTTAGGATTCATAATGCACCTGCCTAACTGGGATTACCAAAGTTTTTATAACAATCCCCATCGAGTTACTCTAAAGAACTTGAGTTACGTTTCGATGTATATATTGAGCATATGTCAAATTGACAATTTATGCGATAAGAGAAAATTGAATTTGTCCTATACTTTAAAGAAATTTATGCCACGATGTTCATGTGAAAAAAGACACAAGTGAGAATTCATTTGAGCTCCTTTGCATTACCTCTAAATGAATGCGAATGTAAACGTGTATTAGAGAAGATTATATGTCAACTTAGTAGGTTCTAAGTAACCGCTAATTAAATCCAACGTCATAAGAAAATGATCTTTTGAAATTCTGACATAGATTGGCTTTGATCTGGTGATCCATACATTAAAGAAACTACTATGGACACCCATATTTTTGGATAAATAGAAGCAAACACCAGAAGAATATGGTTCACATACGAATCTGAGGACGATCAATGAACATTTGATCCTCAAATATTGTCATATAGGGTTGAAGACGTATGTTCAATTCCTAAATCCCGCCGCTCCCCCAATGTGGCATTATAATATATTTGATGCACAAGCATATGCATTTATACCTTATTATGCTTCTCCTATCCGTCGTGATTTTATGGATAAAAGTACATCATTCAAAGCCTATTCGTTAAAACAATTATGATTGAGATCATCATATGCAAAGGACACATGAGTTCCTCATTATGTTGTTATATTGAATCAAAAGAGGATTCAGTGGATCGATTCAACCAACTTGCGGACACCATAGATATTTTATGGTGTTGGTTGTTGTGTCGACACGCTGGTCACGTGTCATGACACCATCCACAATTAAAATTTATGCTGCTTATGCTAGAAAGTCAAAGCACCTAGGCCGGGTTAATTTCCGTAGGTGTGATGATTTTATGGCTTATTATATGGGATTTGTAATGAACATCATATTCCTATTATATAAAAACCCAATTGGTCTCACGGAAAACGACTACAGTAATAGTCTTAATATTGGTAAAGCACACCAATACTTCCGTTTTGGGTTATGCAATTTTTGCATGCAGCGTTACTTTTTCATCCATGGCCAACATCATTGAACCAATTTACACCATAGCTAGTGACTATGTGTGAGGATTTTAAAGGATTTCAAACGAACTTGTAATCCTTGAGCTCTTTTGGATTGACACGGATCTACAATCCTTGAGCTCCATTAAATGTTTTATGTGCCAAAATTGCGCCGCCACAGCGCACAATGATGGGTTACTTGAGATGAATAAATATTTATGCTGGATATGAACTTCCAGCTATAGTCCGCTATGTCGAAACCTTGACAGGCGATCTCCTCACCGCTAGATTTGCGGTGTGTCACTTTGATGAGACAGTCTTCCCGTCGTTAGGGGGAGATAAGAACAAGCATGTTCAAGTGGAACGACAGGAATTGTCGTGGTTTGTCCCCACTGTGTCTCGTCTCGATCCCCAAAATCACACAAAGTAAAGTGTGCAGATGTCTTATACATTAAAGTGACGAGATCATATAAACCTGCTGCAAATATACCTGCAAGGATTGTGTTTTATCAAAAGGACATGGTATCACCCAAGAGGAATTGGGTATTGCACTGCCACCATCCATGGTGGCATGGTGACGCCAAAAGTGGCATAAATGGTGTCACAGGCCGTGGCTCTCCAAGGAAGAGGGGGAGGCCACCTTAAGTTCGATACATACTTGTGTAAAGGAAGAAAACAAGTTTGGCACAACCTGATCTATTGATCAGTGATACTCAAATCCGTCTCATGAGAATATTTATGGATTGTGGTTATCATTGGGGGACGCCTCAAATGTTAGAACCAATCCTTAAAGTATAGAGATCTCTACAAACACATTACACTAGTGTACATGAGGACGTGGAATAATGAGTCTACTATCGAACCATACTTCGTTGAAAAATGCCAACTTAGTAAACTGGCCTAATGGAAAGAAGCGATCCAGTATAAACAAAGAGATAGGTATTTGGGCAGGTGACGCCGACACCGCAAATGTAAACCCTATCAAATATATCTTTGTTAGAATGCGTAATGAGAATAAGAGTATGCAAACTCACCTTATGGCGCAAGGTCTCTCAAAAACGCACTGGAATCGACTACGAGGAGATATTCTCTCGTAATGGACTACGATGAGACAATCTCTCGTAATGGATGTCATTGTACTCCACTACCTTGTCAGTTTGGTAGTTTCCGAAAAACTGAACATGCAGCTTATGAAAAGTGATCAAAACATATATCTCTATGGGGATCTAAATTAAGAGATATACATGAGGATCCTAAACGGACTTGATCCACCCAAATCAAGTGACTCTAGATCACATGAGTACGTTTGCAAAAGAAATTGAAACGTTCACTAAAGTGACTACTTGATTGGAAAGGGATTGATGAATTATGCCCTTGCGTTTTCATTATGGATATATATGAACTCTAAATGAAATAAGAGAAACTCAGTGTATTGTAAATCCTAAGTTGAGAATGAAAAAGATTTTGGGAATACACAGTCTTGAAATGGAACTCAAGG